>HE670490.1:0-28139 GCA_000313835.2 Heliconius melpomene melpomene | reverse complement strand
AACGCTCAAATACATCAAACATTCAGTAAAATACTACGAGGACAGCATTTAGCTGAGATAAAAAGCAACACCGTCTTATAAAAGGTCTTCAGGGGACAGTACGTCTCAGGATAAACATGGGCTCAGGACTCGGAACATGGAACTAATTGTATTGCTTTATTTTATTCTTTAGTAGTTTTTTTTTAGATTCCCACGCATAGACAAAGGGAACCTGTGAACCTACTGTTAAGACCATCTGTTCCCATTAAGCCACTTCCGTTTCCCACTGTCTGCTGAATATTCGAAGCATTGAGTGTTGAGTTGCGGAAGTCGACGTCGTGTCTTGTTTCGTTACCAGAGAGAGAGCATGAATATACTAAATATTTCATTTTCCTGAGTGGGAATAGAATCCACAACCTGTCGCATTTACAGTCACCCCTATGGTATGTCTGGACTCATTTAATAGTTTCGAAGGGAGAAAATTGATTTATAAATAAATTTGGACAAGTTTTCTTATTTAACGGGGCAAGTTGATGCTTAAAAGCATTTGATCTTTCACTTATAATATACTAGCGGCCCGCCCGCGGGTTCGCCTGCGTGAACTACGTTATTATTAATTTCTGTCTCCATGTCTCCCGTCTTAGCGAGCACCTACGTCCTATAGGTAACTCCTATGCAAAATTTGAGATTCCTAGCACATGTAGTTTCTGAGATTTCGTGATGAGTGAGTGACCTTTCGATTTTATATATATAGATAATATTAGGTTTAACCAGTGGCTAGGCCCGCTTGGCCAAATGAAATAATTGAGAATTATGACCGAGGTAACTCCAAGCACAGGTACAATTTTATAATATGAAACAATAAACCACCAACAAGCTCCACTGCGCCTATTTTAGTTAAAAATATTTTATTATATAATTGTCAAGCTAAATAACAAAACAAAATTCTTTGTCGTCCTCGTTTGCGCTCCTAGTACAATGTTGATCTGATAAAATGAATATTTTTCCTCTTTCATTTTGATGCGTTTAACGAAATGCTAATTAAATTTTGTTTCAGATTTTTTTAATAATTTTAATAGAAAATTTGTTTGTTTATCTTAATGTGTTCTGTTTTCGTAATAAACCAGGCCTTAGCACGACCAAAACCATGAGGCTTCGCCCGCTTGCCTAAACTAATATAAAATACATGTACAATATACATGTTATGTTGATATATACTTGCCTATTAAGTAGCGGTACTCAACGCCGCGCTTTATCTCGTCACCAGAAAAAACTGAATATTTCATTCCCACGAGTTGGATGAGATGAATGAAATTCCCACGAGTTGGGATGGCGTATCCCCCTACGCCACGATATCATCCAAAAGATATATATAAAAGATAAAATTTCAATTCTATATGAATTACAATATATTCCATACATTTCCCTAACGAGAATATAAATAAAATTCTAATAATAAATTTAAAAAATAGTTTAACCCCGTACAAGATACATCCCAATTCTAGTATATTAGTATTTAGTTACAAGCTGTAAGGTAATCTAAGACAAGTTAAACATAGTTTAAAATTAAGTCTTCACAGATTAGCGCTAAGCTGTTGCATGATCTTATAGATCTTCGAATGTTGTAAGGTAATTAGGTGTTCTAAATTTTAAATTAATTTTCAATAAAATAATAATAATAAATAAAAAAAGAAATAAGAAGAAGAAAAGAAGTGGTGCATCAGCACAGAATGTGACTGTGAACGCGGTGGGTGTGGATTCGAATCCTGGTCAGGGCAGAGTGATATATTATATTTATTTCTCTACGGTACGGTATAGCGTCTGACTATAAACGTGATGGTTGTGGGTTCGATTGCCATTCGTGCTAAAGCATTTTCTTTTGCTCGTTCTCTAAGAAAAAGAGCAGCGGTAAATTCCGTCACTTAACACGCAAAGCGTCATCTGACGGGAAGAGGGAAACGTAGTGATTTAACACTAGGTTCACTCTGCCTACCCTGCTAAATACTTGATAAGGCGGGAAGCTGAAAAAGAAATTATATATTAAATCAAGAAACTATCACAGGAAGTGGAAACTTGTACAAATCTTCACTTTACAAACATCATTACTAAGAATAAATACTACGCGAGAGACGAAGCTTTTAATTATACTACTTAATAGTTAAACGTTATAGTTCTAAACTAACAGACGGTAGTTGAGTTTCGCCACTCAACACGCAATGCCTCCGGAATTCAGCGAAAAGTGGGGAAGTGTAGTGTCTTACCACTAGATTCCCTCTGCATACCCTGCTACATGCGGGATACAGCGTGAAGCTGAAAATGAATATAGAAGTAAGTTAATAATTAATACATAGATATATTGTTTGTGCAGCATATTTAACCAATGGATTTTCAATAATACAGAAAAAAACAACCCATATTAAAATTGGATTACCAAAGCGACGATATTTAATGTTTAACTTTTTAGTGATTCACAATTAAAACCTCTTAAATAGCTGAAAATATTATAGAAGAAATTACTTAATATTCTATTGATTCACTGAGCGCGTCCATCACATTGCAGGGGTTGCAGCTGAGCTCCTCAACTCAGAACAGTACCTAAGACGTGTCACCTGAGTGTAGGCTAAAAGGGACCCATAAGGAACCAATAAACCTACACATGTTTCCCATAGAGCATACCTATACAAAACGGAAAAATGAAAAACCAAAAAAGAATGCAAAAAAATCTATTACAACAAGCAAAAACTAAACGAAACAAAAGAATAGGTTAACTTTAGTAATTCTCTAAGAGTTTGTGCGCTGTATATATTTTTTCCGAATCCCTTCATTGACCTAGAAAAAGGAGAAGTTGTAAATTTATTGCGAAGGGTCCCCCCCACCCCCTTATTGCCGACTTCGGTGTTTTCCTCTGGGAGCGTTGAAAACAGACTTACATAATGTAGCTGAAATTTCATAAATTATACTCTGTTACTAATGATGGCAATTACTGTGTTATAAATGATCTTTTCGTATATTTTGTGGCTTTATGGCACTGGTTGTGGGTTCATTTCCCATTTGGATTAATGAAATATTTTTTATTTTCATTTCCTAGCTATAATGCCTGAAAAAGTCGATGGAAAATGAGGAAGGGAGTGTCTTAACACTAGACACTCCTGACATCCTTGCCATAATTCAAAAAATATGATCAGGGAGTTGAAGATCATCAGGTCTTTTCTACTCGAGAGAAAGCTGTAAGAATACTAATATTTAATTTATGTTATAACGTCAAACGGTAATTACGTTAAGGCTTAGTCAAACTAAGCATGAAACCTAATAGGCTTAGTTGTAATTATTATAAACGTAACTTAACCATTGACCGTTGAAACCTCATATTCAGGGGGCTTGGGTTCAAACCCTATTGAATTGGAAAATAAAATTGAAGATTGAAGTGAAATAATGTGAAGATTTCACAGATAAAAGAAAGAATTAACGATGGTATAAAAAATATTGATACAGCTTTGATGTGTAAAAATTATATGCAGTATGGCTAATAGATTACTTTTTTGTTCTCTTCCTGATAAAAAGACAAAGCGTGGCGATAAGCTCCGCAATTCACCATTCTCCACTCAACACATAATATTTCAAAAATGTTAAATATTTGTTTTAACACTAAGTTTTCTTACTCAGCAATATGCGGTAGACAGTGTGAGGCTAAAATCTTTGAAAGTAACGACTCTACAAGAACAACTGCCCTGAAAAACATATTTCAAGCAATTTTCTCCAGAAAACTGATACCTTCAAGCATCATTAACATTAATTAAACATAAAACTGCAATAAACATTGATTTTCATTTCATTAGACAAAGCAAGTCATTTATTTTTAATCAAATTAAACTGTATCAATTTTCAAACGAGCTCGGGGGGTTGTGTTAAAAGGTTAATCTTTTTAAACGTAATCGGTACACCAAAGATATGCTATTGAATGGAACATGCCACTCGAAAATCACCTTTAAATCAATACTATAAGGTACACCATGATTGAGTTTTAAGCCAAGGTTCCCCGGATTATGCTTGGAAGTATTAAAATTGTTTCAACGCTGCTCCCGACCCAATTTCATAGGCTTATGGACTGTATCTTATTTATTTTATGTATTGTATTTTTTTATAATATTTTATGAGTTATTCCTAACTTTTTAGTTCAAATTGGATGGAAGTTTTGACATAGTGATAAATAGTATTTTTTATTTATTGTTATACTTGAATCTTATTTTTGCTTGATATATCTCAAATATAGCAGGGGCATACCCTATAGAGGGTGGCTAGTGTTAAAACACTCCATCCTAGTAAAAACCTCCGACCCTCACGTCTGCAGAGTGATTGGACGCTGTGTTACGGTGGCTCCACTGATTTTGGAAAACAATGAAAAGGCTAGTAAGTAGCATGTTTCTCAAATAAACTTGGAAAAATCTATGCTAGCACACTTACGCCAAAGATCGAAAGGCTCTCAAGCCAAAAACAATGAAGACATCGCCCCATAGAACAATTTTCGACATATCCAAAACTACTGTTTACCGATATCCAGAAATCATTCGCAAGTTTCTCTCCAGAAAATTCCGCCGTCTAGTTCCAAACAAATATATAGAGCGGACTCATTATTCGTCTTTCAACAGGCAAAAAGTAATTCAAACTTGCCCGTCGTCGAAGGTTCCCTCTCGTTTTAGGTACATTCGAATCAAGTCCAATGGATTAACTTGTCGCCAGCGAAATTATTTCCGCTTTAGCTTTTTGCATATTTAATTTATTTGCTTGTAACTCTGTTACGTTTAGAGATTTAGAGATTAACGCCGCTACGGGTGTTGACTGTTTGTACTGTAACAGTTCACCGGCGGTATTTGTGTAATCTGTCAAGTTATTCATGAAATTCAAATAGCAATATTGTATATCTGTTGTGTAATAGTAGTATACACGTACACGTGTACACTTGATTATTAATCTTTAATAAATAAGTTGTTGGTTTTAAACAGATAGGCAGAGGGAACCTGGGAACCTAGTGTTAAGTCGCTCCGTTTCATTAAGATATTCTGTTCCTAACTTTCCGTCAAATTTTGGAGTTATGAGTGGTGGATCTCAACGAGGCGTGACGTCAGAGAAATGTACTATGTTTTTATATTATTTTTAATTAATATAAAGTATACCAAAAGTTTGTATTGTAGAAAAAAATTGCATGTTCCATTTTCATGCAACGAGAAAAATATTTAATAATATTTTAATTAAAGTTGGCACTTTTCTAGAGCGAAAGTTCGAAAAGAAAATTGCACTTTGTTGCATCTTCGTTCGCATAAAAACTAAACAAGTTAAGAAAACATTTATAAAGTTTAATAAGATGTTGTAAACGAACTATTAACTGCATATGTTGAAGTCAATAACTAACGCAGTTTTACTTGTTTTTTCTCCACAGAATGAGAAAATCCATTGTCAAAACACTCCTCTTACAATTTTATTTAGCATCACTATATCCTGCATGTGGCAGGGTAGGCAGAGGGAACCTAGGAACCTAGTGCTAAGAAACTTTGTACCCATTTAGTCACATTCGTTTCGTTTATTGAAGGAATGTGTCCTTTAATTTCCAAGGAATTTATTTTCACAACGTATAATATATTGCCTTTTTTAATATAGAAACAAAGCAAATATTATCGAATTAAGCGTTAAATTAAAGCATAATTCTAAGTTAGAACTTCGTATATAAAATATTATGATAAGTATAAAGCAATATGTGGAATATTAATATTGTTGCGTATAGTGAAATTTTCAGGAGTTGTGCGGTTACCAACTTTTAGAACAGAAGTTCGTGTATAAACTTTACGTGTAGGGTTAAACAAAACGCCCAAAAGCATATAGCTACTGCTTTTAATGAATAGTTAAAATGTTGTTATTGTTTTCTTTGTTGTTTGTGTTTTTTTTTTTGAGTTCATTTTGTTCAAATTGTAGGTTCGATACCCAGTTGGTGAAAAGAAATATTTGATATTTTCATATCCTAGCTCTGTTAAAGAGGCCAAACGTGACGACGAGTTCCGCTGCTCAACACGTAACGCCGCTAGAATTCGGTGGAAAATGGGGAACGAAACTGAAAACCTTAATGGGAACGGAGTGTCGTAACATTAGATTTTCACGTTTCTTTTATCCAAGACTATCGTCCAAACCACGCGCCGATTGCAAGTACTATATGAGAAGCGAATCTTGCTATATCTTTCCCTGGAATTAGACCCCCTGGAAGCCAATAAGCGATAGCTGAATTTAGTGATGCAGGACATGGTAGCCAATGGACTTACCATTAACGATGTTGAAGACGTGAGATATTTGGAGACGTACAACTGAAGAGTGAGTAGACAGAACCTGGCAACAAATGTCGGGACTAATTCCAGGCAGAAGAAGAAGTAAAGAAATCTATTATTTTCAGCTCAGTTGTAATAATGCCTAACTAAACACTTAAAACAAAAAAAAATCTATCCTTATATCTTCCAATTAAAATTATATCTAAGATTTATCCTGATATATACCGAAAAAAGTTATAAAACGTTTATCTCAGTATTACCAGGACAGCTATAACTTAGTCATCGTTATTGTGCCCGCTCGATGCGGCAGAACGGCGACATAAGACTGCCTAATGGGCCTTGAAGCAATCCGCTTTAAAAATGGCCGTATTGGTTCCGCTAGCCAATATAATTTGTAAGCTATTTGGAGTAGGCTATTTAACTTACTTGATAGAATAGAACATCAAAACTTTCTCTTGTAAATGGGAAGGTAGAGGGAACCTAGCGTTAAGATACTCCGTCCTCCAATCGTGATATTTTTCGAGATTAGTGGAACTGAACACCTCACAATGTTATTGTTACTAAAGCGAGGGGATGAAAATAACCCATTTTAAATTAAACTGTTCAAAGAATTTACTATAAAAATAACCCATCCCTCGATTGGGAACAATCTACAATCTTCGTTAAGATCAGAACCTGCAACCTTGAGCCTGGATCACCTCAGAAATACGGTAACAGAGTATCTTAACATTAAATTATATACCTCAAAATATATACTTATAATATGACAGCTTTTTCCCTTTAAGTACCAACATATAACAGAATTTATTATTTCTTTTTGTATCACATCAACAATGGCCGTAAAGACTCAGTGAATACTATATTTACAAAACACCTCGCCTCATAAATCGGGAACCGGCATACGGCAGCATATTAAAAATTTACTCTAAAAGCTCGTTTATATGACGCGGCACAGCGTTGCCGCTAACTCTGGGGCATAATGATTTTTATACGGCATTTCTGGGGCATATGAGTAGAATATATATTTTTTAAACACAGTATAAGCTATTAAAGAGTTCAAGGTGTTTATAATAAAGTATATTTTTTTCATTTTGTATTCTGCACTTAGCAGAGGGAACCTAATGTTAAAAAACTCCGTTTTCACTAACTTTCCGCCAAGCTTTGGAGACATATTAAATCGAGTGGCGGAAGCGAAAGTTATTTGGTAACTTTCGCTTCCTCGCTTCCGCGAGGCAAAAATATTAAATATTTCATTCCCTCGAATGGCAATTGAACCCATGACTCTCTCATCTACAGTCACACGCTTGTGCCACTGCGCCACGCCAGCTTAATCTAAGTAATTTGTTTTTTCTTTACATGCAATATATTATGTATCTATCTATCTATCTTATATTTGTAGCTCTCAATAAAGACTCGCTAGTATATCTATCTATATATATAAAATCGAAAGGTCACTCACTCATCACGAAATCTCAGAAACTACGAGTGCTAGGAATCTCAAATTTTGCATAGGAGTTATTTATAGGACGTAGGTGCTCGCTAAGACGGGAATTTGCAATATTCGATTTCTAAGGGGTTGTTTTTGGGGTCGAAAGTTTGTATGAAACTTCGATACTACAAATGCTAGAGTGTCAAATTTTGCATAACGTCACTAGGACGTAGCCATGGAGACAGAAATTAATAATAACATAGTTCACGCGGGTGAAACCGCGAGCGGGCCGCTAGTATTATATATTGTAAAAAAAGGGACAGATGTTTAGGTAAGGTTCTATTTAAAAACGGATGCTATAATTTAATAGAGTCTTTGGAAACTCTCTTTGAATTAAATAAATACGAAACGTGAAAGTAAGGTCAAGACAGTTTTACATTAGAAATTACTATAATAAAGGATGACACTAGAGATTGAGAAAGAAATAATGGAATAAATTATTTTTGTTAAATTATTTGGATTACTGGTTCACTGTGAACGCTACGGTTGTAGGTTCGATTCCCTATTTAGTGTTGAGTTCTACCAATTAACATGCAATATCTCGCAAATAAGGCAGAACAAGAGAACCGGAGTCTTTTGGTACTAAATTTTCTCCGCCTATACGACTATATCTATGAAATAGTGTGTCGCTACAAAATGAAGGAAATATATAACCTAATTACTTAGTTACATACATTACATACATATATTAACATAGTAAACTATATTTATACTTAAAATATAATACGTATAATTTAATAATATTATAACAGCGCGAAACACCTACAAACAGAATTTTACACTCCCCCAAGCCGAAGGCATTCAAAATACGCGTCATATAAACCGTCTATTCCTAAGGAAAAAAATATTTACGACCTCGACGCTCTCAGATTAAGTACGTATAACATCACTTACCTATACACTGTACTTGACGAGAAAAACATGACACATCTTCAGAATGTTCTTTTAACTTGCCTTGCATGGGAAAATCTACCTTATTGCTTAAGCTATAAGAGTGTACAAGATTTTCTAAGAAATACATAAAAGGGGTGATTTTACAAAGTTCTTTTTAAGCAAAACGATCGATAAGAGGATGTCAAATGATATAAGCGTACTCATAAAGGTTTCGAGCACTCAGGATTGTGTATCTTCACAGTTGTGGAAGGTATTGCTCAAAGAGATCCCGTTAGGCAGTATCTTTTATTAAGCAGTCAAAACTCAGCAGGTATCTTACAATTTAGTCCTTTAAAATAAAAATAGCATATATGCTTATAAGTTCGCAACAGTTCTATGTGGGTTCGATTTCCATTCGAGAAAATGAAATATTTAATATTTTCTAGTCTTCGTTCTGGTGCCGAGTACAGTACTAGTACACTAGGCTCCCTCTGCCTACCATGCTACATGAGGCATGCTCGGGATTCGGCGTGACGGTAAAAAAGAAAGATATCTAAAATTTTAGGCAGCTTACATTTTACGATACATAATATTATGAAAAGTAAGTTTTGATCGTGTTTAAACAGCAATAAGAAAAATATCTTAAAAAGAAGTAATTTTTTACCTATAGTATAAATATAGTTTTATCTATATCTAAAACTTGTTACAATTATTACAATACTGTGTGACTAACAGATAAGGCACCAACCAAACCACGTACCACCAAAACTACGTATATAGAACGATGAAATTTAGTATATAAGATGCTTGGAGAAATTGGAGCACGAAATGAAAATTCTATAGGGGTGGAAAACCTAAGGACAAGACATTTCGTTCCGCTTTCTACCCGATTTTATCTTTTCCCCAAGTGAGAATTGAACCTACGATGGTCATAGGGCGTTTACAATAAGATGCTTTCCCACTACGCCACGACGACTTTGTGAAATTTAAAAAATACATAGATATGTATGTATATTTATATTTTTAACTTAACCCGCTCTCTGATCCACTCGAGTAAAAAAGATGACATCATTGCAGAGCTACAATAACGCCTTTATTAAAATGAACTAGTTAATAATGTAGCACGAGATTCAAGAAACATTACATAAGTAGTGCTCATTATCATTTCTAATTAATTCTTCTTATTCTACAGCAGAAGTTTTATATTAATCCTCATAAAATAAGAAAAATATATTATATATTCACGAGTATTCCTCTTTAAGCTAAATTATGCAGAAAGTCATGTCATAATTTCTAGCAGCTTCACCTTGTTGTCCGTGAAGAAAGGTTGATAGAGTGTTAAAACACTCTCTCTCACATGTTTGTCACATTCGAGACATTGAATGTTGATTTTGGAAGTGGGACATGGAATGCAGTGTTTTAATACTAGGTTCCCATGTTTCTTCTAGGCAGAAATATCTTGAAGGCATGTATAAAGATGTTGATGACAGTAGACGAAGCGAAAGAGGTATATAGAAACCGTAGCGTATGCCACTCCTTTCGCTCTGGCTAATCCGTTAAGAATAAAGCGGGAAACTAAAAATATATAAATATTCATCCGAATGGAGATCGAACCTACAACTATCTTGTTCAATTGACCATACATACATTTTTTAGTACTACTGTACTAGTAACATTTTCACTATATTTTTTTTGTAAAAGTCCATTATATTAAACTAATATTTATCGAAAAAACACAGAAGGCTGATAGTAATTACGAAGGAAACTGTCTCACATAAATCTTCCGGGCTTTTAGTCACAGAATGTGTATTTTTATCTTGACATTTTCAGGCTAAATTTTTTTTTATGAAATTCTTAACGTTCGAGGCAAGAGCTTTAAATTTTTTAGTGTCTCATCTAAGCTTTGTGAAGGGCGCTTCACAGAGACTCTCAAAGAATGAAATGAATGAACTCAATTTTACATCGACTTTTGTAAATAAATTCGTCCTCGTTTAGATAAAACAGTTGAAATATTTGACTATACTTAAACTGAATGTGAAATGTAATTGCATAAAATAAAATAAATACTTGACTTAAAACAGTAACTAATATTTTGACTTAAAATCCTCGACACAAATAACTGTACAAAGTAAAACACTAAAAAAGCTTTTGGGGTTAAAAATAAAGAGGCTAGTCATAGTGCAATGACTACAAGCGTATGTTTGTAAACGCGACAGGTTGTGGTTCGATTCCCACTCGAGGAAATGAAAAAAAAGACCCTACGTATAGTTAAGCTGATATATGAATAAATCACCAAATTGATATATTATTAAAATAAGCCAAAGTTTTATATAAATGCAAATAAATACATAGATTTTGTACATACGGATACGTATAAAAAATAAAACCATATTTAATAAATAACTGTATGGGAGAAAACTTCCATCATGGAATGTCCTTGTCAGAAACAGATTACTCGTTTCCGTCACATATGAAGGGAGAATAACTTGCAATAAAATGGGGTAGCGAAATATCTGTTTTAGTTTGAAATAAGATATCATCGTGACACAGTTAAGATATTAACAATGGTAGTGGATACAAATCGGTTTAGGAGATTTTATGTTTAAAGTCTCCCGTTACAGACTAACATACTGTTGCCTAGGATTTCCTATGGTATGGCACTAAAAAAAATTCTCCGGTTTTTCTACGGGAATGGCAAGAAGTATTTTTTTGGTCTGTAAACAAATTTGTGAATACTTATTAATTAGAACGCAATCTCAATTCGCAATTAATTATCATGGCCAAGTGAGACGTAACGTAGTGTCTTGACACTAGATTATCTAAACACCTTTTGACAAACAATAAAAAAAACATATACTCGCCCCTAACTTACACTTAAAATAAAAAATATATATATCGACAAACCAATCCACTACCAAAAAGAATGATATCAAGAATTTGATTTGTCGTTTAAAATGATTGTCCTCAAGATGGACCGGAGTAGGAACTTCTTAAAGTTGGGCTGATCTATTTTGTTCGTTCCAACTTAGCGTGACAGATAGTAAAAGGCAAGTTTGGCCGTAAATTCGGCTTACTCCTCTAAAAGTGTCACGCGTAAGTTTTCAAAAGAAAAAGTTTTAGTATGATACGAAAAAGCGACATTTGGTGGATCCGTAATACAGTATTGGCTCCAATCCGCGGATAAACTCCGTCTTATGTAAAAAATCTGCTTCGCTGAATAATAGTAAATAACTGAGAGTTGTACAGTTGCTATTTCAGTATATGATATATTGATATACATTATTATAGAAGTTTTTGTTTGTTTGTTTTTATAATATTAAATTTTTATTAAGAATGGCAATACTTAGATTGCTTTAATCTTCACCACTCAGCACCCAATTAGCGACGAAAATTGAGAAATTGAGAGGGAACCTACTCATAACATAGCTTACCATTAACTTACAAATATATCAAGAAAGGGTTACCACGTCCACCATAATAAAAACAAACGAAATATTTCCCCAATTCCAGACCATTACAGCGTAAGTTATGCGAATCCCGGCCTTACTCTCGTGCTTTGGCCGAACACGTTCTAATAAAACTTTAAAGCTAATAGTACTATATAAATCAAATTGTCAACTAATGCGAAACTTAAGTATTAAGTATTTAGTGTCGTACTGTTAACGTGATGGTCGTGGGTTCGATTCTTATTGAATTAATAATTATATTAATATAATTTTTAAGTTCCTACTTTGTCAGAAACTATCTCTATTCAATACGCAACTTCTTGAAAATTGGGAACCCCACGTTCCCGTAACGGAATGGAATGGGAACCCACTCATAACATAGCGCTATAATAAAAACAAACGAAATATTTGCACCAATACCAGGCCATTACAACGTAAGTTATGCGAATCCCGGCCTTGCTCTCGTGCTTCGGCCGGACGCGTTCTAATAAATTTATAGTCGTAAATTCTTGGCTTCCATCGAAATCGTTTGTACGCTATAATGATTTGTGTACTGCGAAAGGAATTTGGGATCGGTTTGTGATTTTATATGTATGCCCTTTGTTGTTTTTTGAAAGAGTTGGGGGTAAACAGATACATAATGTATTAATTAAATCTACATATATATATAAAAAGTTAAATATATAGGTATACTTTACAAAAAAAACACTTTCACGTTTTTTTTTCGTATACTAGGATAGGCAGAAGGAACTTAGTTAGTGCCAAGATCCCAATTTTCGAATTCGAGAGGCAATACGTGTTGAGTGGTAGAATTCGACGCCAAGCTTTGGAATCGAACTCACTGCCAGTCGCGTTCACAGTCACACGCTATCAAATAATATCTTCTTAGCAAACGAAACAAGAAAAAATTGTTGCTTACTCTATCTAGAGCAAAAATGAACAGATGTGGGTACAATGTACTTACATATGAAGCTAGTTAAGGCTTTACACTATATACCTAAAAAGGAACATAAGAAATAGGATTTTTCAAGATAAATTGTATATACCTAAGCCCAAAGGATTTACTAGAAACCAATGTAGAAATCAGTTATTTTCCATTTGTATCGAGAAATGGAATCTTGAGTCGGGTTGTGTTTTCACCCTTACGGTGTTAAGAAACAAAATTTATTTTGTGATTTTTTCGTAGGTATTAGTCACATATATGTTAGGTAGCCATATACAATAATTCATTTCACCGAGATCTTAAAAAAAAGCTTAAGTATAAATTTTTCATAATAAATTCCGGTAGTAAGAATGGCAGAATGTCTTTTCATAATCAGGTATCTCCTACTTTTTTGCCCTGTTAAAAACTTAACCCGATACTGCACTCTGTCTGCTTAAACTGACCAATGATTATTAAATAATATTTCAATTTTCCCAATTCTGTTGTGGTGTTATTTTATATTTTTTATATAAAAAAATATGATATTTCTGTTGTTGGGATCGAATTTACAATAATTGCGTGTACAGATAATAACTCTCTCAGTTGTAATACTGTTATTAATAAAATTACTGAATAACAACAGTGTCACAAGCGTATGAAGCGAATTCTCAATCAGAAGAATGAAATATATAATAAATTATTTCCTCTCTCTAGAAAAAGGCCATGTGCAAATCAATGCCTCGAGAATTCGTTGGAAAGTGGGGAATGGAAGCGTTTTACCACTAGTTTTCCCAATTCCCTCTATCTATCCTGCTATGTGCAGAATATGTATGGAATTAATGTCTATTGAATGTAATGCAGGATAGCTGCCAACTAATGTAATAGATTGTACCATTGATTTTGAAAAGAGCAACTGTTGAGTTTCTTGCCGGCTCTTCTCAGCAGAACTGCCTTCCGAACCGGTGGTTGCTTTTTGTTCATATGTTCATTCGACGATTCAAAAGTGCTTATTATAAATTTATTTGAATAAAGAATATTTTGAATTTGAATTTGAATATAGCAGGAAGCTAAAACATATACTGAAGATGTAGTAGAAATAGTAAAAATAGTAAAAATAATGCAAAAAGGACTGCCATCTCACCTCCATAATATGTTAAAGTAACAGTGTAGCTATTGAAATGTGAAATAGATAAATGATTCACCTCAGCTGATAAATAGGTCCTGAATACAGGTACTTTAGGCATCCTTTATACTCGGCCTACACAAGTAGTGTTAATGTACGTTAAGTTGAAAATCATTGTACGTAAAAACTAACAATGTATTATTATGCAAAAAAATGGTGTTTTCTTTGTAATATTTAATACTGAAGTATGGATTAAAGGGTTTTTTGATTCATTCGTTTAGTCTACATATTCTGTTAATTTATATGAAAATATGATGAAACTACATAAAAAAAACTAAATCTATCTAAAAGATTCTCTCTGCCTATCTTGCTGTATCTCTCACGTTGTGAAGATAGGCAAGGGTTTGTAAGGGAGCACTAATAGGAAAAACGAGACTTTCACGCAAACAAAGTGTGGGCGATGAGTTTATTATATTTTTTTTTATCTCCAGACACCTGTCTTGGATTTCCAGTGTAGAAAAAGAACACAACATTATTTTCAATCTCCATAGCATCGCACTTTGTTTAACGAGATTTTTTTTCAGCTTCCTATTGCATCAACCAAATAGCAGGGTTAGTAAGGCTAAAAAATACCTGATACTAAAACACTTTATTCTCAAATTACCTTTTTACCTTTTTTTAATCTTCCCGACGTATCCCGCACATATTAAGGTAAGCAGATAAACCTGGGCCTAGTGTTAAACACTCCGTTTCCATTAAGACACTACCGAATTCCGGTGGCAAGCGTGATTGTCCTCTAACTATACAAGTAATCCAAATATTTTTTGCTTCACAAACAAAAGCTATCCACTTTTTGCCGTGACAGGACGGCAGCCGTAACAGGACTGACACGTTACGTATTCACAACGTGCAACTTCTTAGCGGACTGGGAAATTCCCATGAATAATGATAATGTTTTTGTTGCTAAACCTCTGTACGGCAGTCGCGAACACGTCGCACGTTAATGTTTATATGAGGGAAATTATAGTTCTCTTGCAATAAATCATTAGTGTTTCGTCACTAATCACCTAATCTTTTATCTTAAGAATTATCACTTATACAAATATAATAAAGTTTTTTTGTTCTATCACGCACTCTCGTTAATCTCGTTTTGCTTCTGGAGAGTAATATTTTAGTGATCCTTTACGCTAAACTCATCATAACCCTAGATTCTAGCTCCAATAGTTTCCAGTGCATTGCCTGTCGGTCATTCAGTAACGAAAAATATTTTTATAATTATTTGCTTCTGAAATATCCTCTTTTCATCCCTTACGCTAACCTGCCATCATAACCTTCGATTCTAGCTCCAATGTTTTTCTGTGCGTTGTCTGCCAGTATGAATGACCAATATAAGGAAAGAATGTAAGGAAAGAATTTTATTATACAATATATATATTTTAAACATTACTTTTTTACGTGATATGGCCAGAAGCAATTACAAATAAACTACATTTTTTTGTTCTCCAGTGGATTCGAATCTGTTACTTTCGGTTTTAGTTAAATGGCTTAGTTGTCACAACTTTTAACTTTAAGAATCTATTCTATATCCAAAATGGAAATGTACACAACATTTCGACAGCAAGCTATACACTTAGGTTATAAACATGTCGGCACTACATCTCTATGTATATGTACGCATTCTGGTTGAATTAATTCTGTACATTGTTATACATATGTATAGTAAATAAGTATTTAACAAATTAAGGCTGAGGCGTACAGGCGAGGCCGTTGTGACCTCAAGCGTGCGATTAGTGTGAGTTCGAGTCCCACTCGGGGTAATGAAATTATTATTTTTGTCATTTTCTCGGTCGCACGTTAGGTTTCGCCATTCAACAAAATTGTGGATTTGATTTCCACGCGGGGGAATTATTTAAATTCCTAGCAATGCCTCAAAAATTAGACGAAAAGCGCGAAATTTTCCAAAATGATTAATAATATTCCATATAATAATAGCAACGCTAACTCAAAAAAAGAAGAAACAATTTCTTTAATGAAAAATAATAATTAATAAGAATATAAAAATATTGTTGGTCCGCAGACTACTGTCTATAGAACAAAACGAGGCTATTGAAATTTTATGTATTGATATGATACATATTGATACATAATTGAATAATTATTTTAGATTATTTTTAATTTGGCAAGCAAGCAACAATAGTTGAGAGTATAAAAGAAATATTTGTATATTTTCGAATTCAGCGGAAAATGGGGAACGGAGTGTCTTAACACTAGGCTCCCTCTGCCTATCCTGCTACTTGCGGGATAACGTTAAAAAAATCAATAATCATAATAATTCATCTTCAAAACCAATCTGTCCATCAATCTATGCATTTATCACCGAAGCTGAAAAAACAACAAACATTGTAATTCTAAAAGACTCAGAGAGGTTTTCGTATCGCCATAAACACGACGTAAACAAGATTAAGTAATAAAGTAAAAACAGAAACGATGTCGAGCTAAGTGAAGTACCTAATAGAAACGAGGATAACTTTCCTTTACATGTTGGATGTATTCAGATACATAATATTAATAGCACCGTGGCGGCGCAATTGCGAAAGATCTTCCAGTATAAAGGATATTCGTAGGTTCAATTTCCAATATGAGTTTATTTAAACGTATAACAAACTTCGCGGTGCTTAATTCTGACAATCATCAAGACAAAATATCTCAAAACTCTGTCAAAAGTTCTTTCTCCTAATGCTGCTACATATTGAAAATGCGTGAAAGTATAATTTCTTCAGATCTGATTAGAGTACAGCAGTGGACGAGGACAGGCTGATGATGATGATGATAATAATGATGATGATGATGTTGATGATGATGATGATGATTAGAGAGGCCGCGGTGTTGAGTTCCGCCTTATAAATTACAACAGGCAACCGCTACGACAGTAAGCAGCAAAACAGCTATCATAATCAACCATTGCTTACTATTAATCATATAACCTACCACAAAAAAAACACACCAAAAAGAAAAAAAACGCCTTAACAACAGCGATAAACGCAAAGCTATTTCGTTTTCTATCAAGTAGCTAAAAGAAATTTGCCTCCTTCCTACGATACGAGGCCTAAGATTATCATGCTCAATGATTTATGCCCCAAGATGGCGTTGCAATACCCCTCATCCTTTCTGGAGGAGCTGATAAATCAGCTGGTACTTACTGTTTGGTGATTTATAGGATGTTTTATAAATCTAACGGCTCTATAAAGGGACCTTGGTGTGGGAAAATACAATGCTAGGTTATCATGGCACTTTCTTTTGTGAAGCTATTTGTTTTTGATTTTTGGTTTGGATTTTTCTTTGTTTTAATTTTTAGTTTACCCTTGACTTTTAAACGTAAAATTATAGTTAATAAAAAATATAAAAAAGATTTTTATATTGTTTTTGATTTCTGTATAATATACAAGGTATTTTATATGAAACGAAATAGCTTTGGCGAAGTGAGGCGTTGACTTTCCCCACTAAAGACACAATTACTTAAAAATTGGGTAGAAAGCTGGAAACAGACTATATTAGCAATAGGTTCCCTATGCCCCCGCCTTAAGCTTAAAAGAGTGGGAACCCACAAACTCGAAAACTCAAATAAAACGTAAAAAAATATAAATCTTTTAATTTTAAATATCTACTATTAATGGAAAATATATGAAAAATAAAAACAAAGTAGATATACAAAAAGAGCATTGGTTAACAGATATGCAACAGGACACACTCTCAAGTGTACAATACTCTCCTGCATCCTGCATTACATGCATCGAGAGAGATACGCAATTTACTTTTAAAATTTAACTTATACAAACATTTTAAATTCTGGAATAAAATTTTCAACGACGTGCTTAAAACAGCATTTTCAACTAAAATATCTCCAACGGGTATTGCTGCATTCTTTTTGAAAATGTTTAAATGAAACATTAAAATTATATTTGAATTATATTTTTGATAGTGCTTAATTTATTTTGTCTCAAAGAAACCATAGTAATAGTCCTGTTTAATAAAGATCTCTATCAAAATTTTCTTTATTTTGGACTATTATTTCCTGGATCCCGCATATAGTAAGAACCCAAGATTAAAAAACTCCGTTTCCTATTCTCCACATATTTTGCATGTTATTAGGTTTTGAGTATATTTCCTCGCTCGCTCAGAACGATCCTTCAATGGATATCAAACTCCCAACCGTTGCATCACACGGTGTGGCTTTATTTAAATATTTTTATAATCCAATTCATATCACAAATTCTAATGCTGGTCTTCCAGCGATATCATTTTTTTAACTTCACTCAGATGCGCACTTCGCGAGGTGCAAACGGGAGCCAGAAGATAAATTACTCCATTCTCCACTTCCTTGATAAATTACAAAACTCAACGTCGCATTTTATCTGTATGAAACTGGAAAAACATATTATATATATTTCTCATTGTCTATGTTGACCCTATAACCATCTTTAGTTCAAGAGGCTATAATGGTATATACAATTAGTAAATTCTTCATCCTTCTTTATTTTTTTTAATCTGATCTTGATATATTGGAAGTGTCTTAATTAAAACGGAGTCTCAACACTAGGTTCCCAGGAACCCTCTGTAAGCGTAAAACTAAAAAATATCCCCGAATAGGGACTTACACCTATAGCGTTATATTCAGATTTCCACGTTAAAATTTTCCAATTTTAATAAACAATTTCCTGAAAAATAAAGAGACCTTTCTTTCTTAGTATTTTCTAACTAGTAGTTAGAAGAAGGGAGGCAAGGAACAAAATATATAATAACAATATTTCAACAAATAAGCGACAATTTGTAAAGACTTAAATAGAGCTCCCTCCAAGGATAGATGTAAGCAATTTAGAATCCTCTACCACCCATTACTTACAATACTGAAACAAAAATATATTTAACGTTCAACAATCACCGCTACTTTCAACGTCGAAAGAAAGTGCTGGATAGTTTCAAAGAAAATTCACCTTCATCTATGTTCCATATTTTGAAGATTTTAGTGACATAACACTCTATATGTTCTCTGAAAAGAGTTCAAAACCATAATCAATCGAGTCAAGCATACGCCACGATTGTTTGGAATAAACGTTAAAATCTAAGTAACACATTTAGCTTTACGCTTTATCTTCATACAGAATGGTAGACAGAAACAAATTAGTGTTCAGAAACTCCACTTTCAGATTTCGAGATATTCCAGGTTGAGTGGTAGAACTCGATCTCATAATAAAGCAGAATGATGAAAATTCAATCCTCCCCTAAATCATTTTGTTTTTAATTTTACGATATATCCTTCAAAGGCCGGTGTATCCCTCAGAGGAACTTGGGAACCTAATATTAAGACACTCCGTTCCTGTTAAGCTACTTCTGATTTCCACTCTCCGTTGAATTCTTGAGATATTGCGTGTTGCCTCTCTACCAGAGCGGGAAAATGAAAATATGAAATTCCAACAAATAGGAATCGAATCCACAACCTTTGCGTTAACAGTCGCACACTTCTACCCCTGCGCCACAACGACTCGTGATATGATTAAATTAATTACATCCTAAGAAAATACTTACATAAACTCATAAGTAGCCATTTTCCTGGCAATTTCGCAAATTCTCTTATTATTTAACATTTTTGTTGTTCTTCCCCGAATACCAATTCCGTTCAATTGTTGTTTTCATTTCATCCTGTCTCTTACTTTTGCTACATAATTTCTGAGATAAAGGCCCTCAGGGACTGTTTACTGTTACATTTTTTTTATACTTATAAAATTAATTTTGTATTAAAAGATACAAATTATGAGTAAAATAAATACTCGTATACATATAGATAACTAGCGGACGCGCGCAGCTTCGCCCGCTTATTTGCAGACTTAGGGGTCCTAATAAACCATGACATACGTGTTCAATGAAATATTTTTAGGAGTCTAAATTTCAAATCTTATAAAAATCGGTGGCCATTTAAATTTTTTCCATACAAACTTTCAACCCCTATTTCATCCCCTTAGGAGTCGAATATTGCAAATTCCCGTCTTAGCGAGCACCTACGTCCTATAAATAACTCCTATGCAAAATTTGAGTTTCCTAGCACATGTAGTTTCTGAGATTTCGTGATGAGTGAGTGACCTTTCGATTTTATATATATAGATGAAGAAAATTTGAGGGTTCCTCAGAGGTTGGCAGAAAACGAAATTCTTTTAGATTCGTTATGTTATCTATTTGTCTGTATGTCTATCTGTTCTGTATCTCATAGCAACTTGTCTGATTCTAAAATTGAAACTGAAGTACCAGAGACAGACGTAGAGAGAAGATAATAAAGAAATTATACATAGTATAAATAAACTGCTTTTAATTATTATTTATATACATATTACACATGAAAGTATTAAATATACCAAAAAACGTATGATATAAGAGCACATTGTAAGCAACTATAAAAGTGCTTTGAATAAACACTCCCTAACTGGTGAAAATTATTCTAGAATATACGTAGCGAATGAATTAAGAAACATTAAGCAAAATTCCCTAGTTGAGTATTACGTACGTACCCCGCTCTTACTGGCCGTAGCTTTCATCGTATATTTGATGCAAATGTGCGAAATACTTAAAAATAATGTAAATATAAATAAAGAAAAATTTAAAATGAGTTTTTGTTATTTTTAACCGATTGCGCAACGCAAGGGAGGGCGATGTGTTTATCAGTATGTTTTTTTGTATGTCTGTATGATTGCTCCTATATGATATAAATAAAAAATAGAAAATAATAAAAATATAAGTGTTAATAGTACAACAAGTGCAACTGTTAATTGCTAAGGTTCAGCAATGCGGTATTCTAATATCGATAATGATTAAAAGGTAGTTAAACTCCAGTGCATTTACTGGTATAGCATTGTTATCATTAAATAAAGAGTACATAGACTAATGTGAAATGAACAATATTGATTGAACTATTCCATGTAGAGTTCGCCTGCTTGGACTACATAGCAATCTGGACTTGGTCTACGCAGCGTTGGGTTCCGCTGAATATTACGAAGAGTTCGACTCTACAAATTGATACATATTTATCGACATGTATTAATTACTTACGCAACTTTCGATAAATATGTATCCTCTTACTTTCAAATAACATAAAATGTCGCTCACAAACGCTGTTAACTTGTTATATGTAGCGATAATAATAAACAATATTATTATCCTAAATAAATATTGTATTAAGGTCAGTCGTAGCTCAGTAGCACAAGCGTGTAACAATAGACGCGATAGTTCGAGTTTGATTCCCAGTTGACGAAATAAAATGTTTAATATGTTTCTTCGCTCTGGTGTGTGGCGCAAGCCGTTAAGCTACGCCACCCAACACGCAACATCTCCAAAAATAGGGGGGGGGGCAGTAGAGAGAGAGAGAGGAGACTCATCATCGACTTCTTCTGCCTACCCTGCTACATCGGGGATGTATATAAATATTTCACTTCCTCGAGTGGTATCGAACTCAAAACCTGTTGTTCATACGCCAGGACTGGCATCAAACCTAAAATATTCACGAATTGATACTAATAAACCAATATGAAAGAAGTTTCGCGTCATTCAAATACAGTAGCTACCAATACATACATACGAGTATATATATATATTAATAAACACAACAAAACAATACAAAACAAAGCCATGGGGAGCGGAGAGATCTGTTCACATTCCCTATCAGATTCTCTTGCAGCTAAATTTAAATCTATCTACCAATTTCGCAGCAAGCTCTCCCTGGGGGTCGGTGTCGCTGATGAGCGCTCGAAACGCTGTTCTGCATGTCCGCCATTGTCTCCCAAGCGACGCGATTCCATCCTTTTCGTTGATAGTGCGGCCATTTGCATTGTAAATTGTACTATATTGACTGGATAAGAATGAAAATGTTGTACGCAGTGAATTAGTGTGCAGTTTTTATTATTATCCAGGCCGTCGTTGTGGAGTTTGATTTCTAGTTGAGGTAATTAATTATTTTCTTTTCTTGACTCTGGGTGTGTTTGTTTGTGTTTTTTTTTACTATGATTCCAACATTTATTCGTTGTCTGTCTATAAAAATCTTTTATCTCAAGACCAGTTGAGCCTTGGAGCATAAAAAAGAAGCCAAATCAACTCATTCAAAAGACATAGTCATTTACTTTATATCTTTTTTAGTACACGACGTGTACTGGAAATAAATAGCACATCCTGCTTATTATAGTTAAGACGTAAAATATACTTATATCTGTATAATCTTCTTAAATATGGACAAGACGACGTTAAAATATAAGAGATTTTAGATACATCTTACACGTTTTAAAGAAAGAAGAATTTTATTGAGAAATTATAACAACAATAGTTTGATTCAGTCGTAAAGATTCAATACTGAATCTTTAAAACCGTGACCTGAATTTGAAGACCGCTAAGGAGAATTTTATAGAAAGAACGGATGAGCCATAAAATATTTGAAATTGATGGTATTTTGCCTTGTAAACAGTTTTTAATAACATATATTTAAGTTAAACAAAAAACAATCGAAAAGTAATCTTCTCGTCTCTTCTTGTCTCTTATACGTTCTAGAACTTTCGTAAATATTCATATGTTCATGTAATACAATATAATAAATAAGCAATTAATATTTATCTTATCTTTAAAAGTTCATATATACAATAGTTTATCTGAAATTCATAATATACAAATTTGTATGACACTTTCAAAACGATTACTTAGCTAATATTTAAATATTAAAAATTAATATAAATTAAAATATAACATGTCTATTTCTACTTACCATTTTTCGCAGTATTTGCAACAGCAACACCAAGAATCGCAGCGGATGCGATGAACCGGCACAACGCCGGCGGCATGATGATCACTATCACTCAACCATCACATCACATCACTATGTCACAACATGTCACTATCACAAAAATGTTCGCACTCGCGCCATTACATTCAACTCGCCATTGAAAAGTTGACAGATATTTAACTAAACATTTAAAATGTGGAGAGCAGATAAAAAATATTTATCTATTGACAGTCTGTCATAGATTATAAATAGCACAGATTATAGACAGAATATAAATTAGAGCGAACAACGCGTATATTTTCTGTGGTGAAAATTATATGTCATAGATAGTATTTATTTTCGTTATTGTACTATATCGTTGTTTATTTGAAGGCATCTGAAACAAAAACAAATAATGATAATTAGCAAAAATATTATAAATGTATCATTTATTAGAGATCAGTCATGGTGCAGGGGCTCACGTGTTTTACTTTAAACGCTATAGGTTGTGGGTTCGATTCCCACTCGGGAAATTGAAATATTTAAAAATTTTATTTCTTGGCCCTGGTGTCGAGACAAAGCGCGGCGTTCAGTTCCGCCACTTAACACACAATGCCCTCAGAATTCAGGTCACAATGGGGATTGGACTGTCTTATTATTCTCTGTCTGACTACCCTGCTGTGTGTGGATGAAGCTAAAAAACTAAATTTTTAATAGGTATCATTAGTAGAAAAATTGACATTAAAATAAAAGGTCCCAGTATTTTTTTAATTGGGGTTGAAAAATTGTATGGATTTTTTTTTAAATCGCCACCGATTTTTATAAGATTTGAAATTTAGACTCTTAAAAATATTTCAATGAACACGTGTTTCATGGTTTATTAGGATTCACTCCTAAGGGTGCAAATAAGCGGGCGAAGCTGCGCGCGTCCGCTAGTTATTGTATAAACATTTCTCTTAAACTCCTATAATAAATTCAATTTAAACAGACTGTAGCTTTCGAATGTGACATAGCGTAAACGTAAATTGTGGCCTGTATAGACAGGCAACGTATAGACATTGTATAGACATTGTCTATGTCAAATTCGAAAATCCGTATTTCATTTCTCGACGTGGTGCTTGGTGTTTGGGCAACGTGCCGCAAAATATTGCTGGGTGATCGTTTCTCTGATTCTGTGTACAGTGGCAAGATTGTATTTAACGACGTGATGGTATTTAAGTAACAATTGTTTAGTTGTAGGTTCGATTCCCATTCGGAAGAATTAATTATTTTGTTGCTTTGATAATAAAACTAAGTGCTGCATTCAGTTCTGCCACTCAACAGGAATCCAAAGTTCGAAAGATCGACGGAAAACGAGGAACATTATGTCTTAACACTACGTTCCTTCTGTTTTTTGAGGAAAGTTCTTGCAATGGGTAAGTACTATGTCGAAATTATATTATTATTTAGGAATTATATACATAAGTATACGGACGCAGGAAGTGCCGCGTTGTGACTGTCCCAGTTATACCTCATGTTGTCAGTATATATCTATATTAGACGATAGTATAGGCGTAATGGGATAACATCACTTTCCGCTGAGTTGAGATATTAAATATTGAGTGGCGGAACTCAACGCCGCAAGGACTCAAATCCATAACATTAAAATGTTTAATTAACATAAAATTATCAAAATATATACTGTACACACTTTAAAATTATTCATCCAATTAAAGCTTTTTTCGTAATCGTTAACAAGATTCTATATTCTAAATTAAAACTCCGGACTCTTTGTAAGTTCAAGCTTCGTTGGCAAAAGCAGTACTGCTTCTTTAATTAGCATTTTGTATGTATAGCTATTAATTAAATGTTCTCATTCTTTGTACATACATAAGAGGAATTTAACAATAAACTGATTTTAACATACACATGTATATGAGGCTGTCGTAACGCAGCGGCACAAAGGTGTGACTATAACGCGACAGTTGGGGGTTCGATACCAAATCTAAGAAATGGAAAAATGTATTTACATTTATATTTTCATTTCTTCGCTCTGGTGTCGAGGCAGTGCCTTCAAATTCGGCGAAAAGTGGTGATCGACCCTCTGACTTTATTTTAACTTTTTGAATGGTGTTCCTAGAGTGCCAGTTGAGCACAAACCACTACGCCAAAATACGGTAAAAAAGAAATAATATAACACAATAAGAGAATACATATTCAAAAGAAGAAGAGTTAAAATAAAGCCTCCGAATAATATAAACATTAATAAATCACCGCGATACATTTTCTTACCGGACCGTCGCAGGCCGTTATCGGGGATCATAACAACGTTAATGAATCACAAGTCGAGGGTACTACGAAATTATGACCTTTGCCAAAGCAGTGTTTAAACAACGTCGATAAAACCTTTGTTTTGTTGGGGATAATTAATTAGCATTTATAATTAAAGTTTGGTTTTTTATATATTTTTTAGATTTTTTATTAGTATCGTCATGTTTTAGCTTATTTTTGGATTTTTTAAACTTTTTTTATTAACGCATATTTATAAAAGTAATTGTTAAAAATATAGATTTTCGGGAAGTACCTACTTTTTGTGGAATTGTTGAGCAGAAATATCTTTCACACAATGGTCTTTTATATTTCTAAAACATGCAGTGTTTGTGATTATTCCATATAAAACATGAAAATAAAAATTAATTTCGCTTTTAAATAATTTTTTGCTGCCCTGCATTGGAATGAAATTTTGGAGTAAACTTAAAATTAATAAATAAAATTCTGAATGACAGCGCATTTAATATCATCTCTTTGTTCTTTATAATAAAATAGTGATCAGAAAGACATCATATTAACGACATATTATGTCGAAATGTAAAAGCAAAATAATAGATTAATATTGTTCTCTCCAGGTTCAAAGGAACGATATTAAAAAATCGTACACTTTGTACCGTAGAATACCAATAACTTTGTGGCGTACGAATGTTTGAAAACATTCCAATTTTTTAGGCTTCGATCCTATACAATGTTAATGGAAACATTTTTCAGTATCGGGATTTGCTTTGAATAAAAAAACTTCTGCGCTTATTCATTTTTCACGCTATGCTTACCCAGATCTACATGGATTTTTGTATGTCAGTTATATGCCATTCATAGGTTTCAGTACTAAACTATTAGTTTTTTTACAAACTACTAAATTATTAGTTTTTAGGGTTTCATATTTCAAATTGTAAAAACGGAACTTTTAGAGAATCATTTTGTTCCCCATCTGCCAAAACTATTTATCTCGCGATCCCTTAAAGATATCAAATTTAATATAATATAAAATATTTAGCTTTATTGTTTTTTGAAGTTAAGAAAAAATTATGCTTCTAAGCTAACGCAATCAAAAGATACGTGCATTTATGGATCGATTTTGCCGCATTTTGCATGCAAATATGTAAATTCGGCGCGTAATCAAAACCTGTAGGGTACTTCCCGTCCACTTACAGCTATGAAATTTGGCACGAAATGAGAACTTACAATACAAATAAAGGGAGAAATCCTATGAACAAAAATATATAGATGTTTCATATATAAACAACATTGCAGCGATGAGTTGAGGATCGTTGCGTCACCACATGTCAAAAACTGGGTGAAAAGTGGGGAACGGAGAGCTAATACTAGTTTCCCTCTGCCTACCCTGCTGTGCGGTAAAAAGCGTAAAGATATATAGGACAATGTAACCATAATTCTAATTGAATTATTATAACGGCTGAAGACCAAAATGTTTATGCTAGATCCGTGACCGTTGGCCGTTATGTAGAACGGAGCATACTGTTCATTATGTACAATTGTGTTTTAAAATGTATTTTGTAATAATTTGCAATTAGTTGTCAGACTTTAGATAACTAAAGATATTATTGATGTGGACTGTGGACAATTTTTTTTAGATAAGTAATATTTTTGTAGAGGCCGTTTTATTTCCTCACTCGCCACGCAATGGCTCAAGATTTCGGCGGAAAGTGGCGAACGAAGGTGTGGTAAAGTTTTAACGTTTCCGTGTAACTACGCAGTGGAACAAAGCGTATAGCTAAAAAAATATTTAAATATTGGTGAAATATTTAATTTAAAACATTGTAAATTTATGCCATATTTGATATTTTTAACTATAATATGTAAATATCCGAATATAATCTATATATATGTCGGATTTACAAGTATTGATGTGGTTCCGGAACGCCAACGCCATCTGTTGGCGCTCGACAGAGTTAGTGTTATGCACTGGTATGATGGAAGGGGCGAGTCGAAGCGTGGCCGACGGACATCGACTCACTTTGTGTTTGGCGGTCGGCCGGTGCAGACGACACTGAAACTGTCCCGCGTTCCGTGCTGTGTATCTACCTACTGAGATAGCGGTAGCTGCTTTCTTGTGAATTGGTTACGGTGTTGTAATTAATTCGTAATATCACAAATTATGTTTACTCGTGCCAACATTATCCACGGAAGCCCACAGTAGACCGGGTACTCAAAACTATGTGCGAGGGAAATCCACCCAACTCCGACATCAGAAGTGCGATCGGTGTTGGCACAGAGAACAATGGAGATAACCACAGGCGTGCTATGTTCGAAGCCCTGTATACACCGAGGCTAATTCAGGGAGGTATATGTGGTTACCCACTCATGATCCTGACAAAGAAGACACGGACGCGAGATCGTGGTGCGCATCGGCTGACTTGTGCTTTTTACAAAACCCTCGTGTGACGGTTAACTCGTGCTTGCTGTAAGTAAGGCACTGAAACGTGAAGCATCTACGTGGCCATCTCAAAATAGCATACGAGAGTATGACAGACTACCGGAAGGGAACATGATCAAAGAAGAGGTTGCTGTAGCTTCTGTACTCGCACACATATCATAGTTTGACCCGCGGCTTTAACTTATGGCGTTTACAACACTAAAGTGTTTGAGCGGTGGAAAAATGGCTGGCCATAAGTGAGCGGAATGCAGAAGCAAGCCTATCGATGCGACGTGACAAACACCTGTAGCTTCAACGTCGAATCAAGCGGTGTAGCATCCGGCAGCGAGGCCTTTAGTGTGCTTCTGCGTGGCAAACCGGGTCATATCGCCATCTGATGTACGAGCGAAGGCGGTGGCGGGCCAAGCGATGGCAGCGGAGACGGCGCAGCGCGCGGTGAGCGGTGTGTGGACGGAGCGGCGTGTGGACGTATGCAGTGTCCAACCTCCAAGGGTAGGGTACGG
>HE670489.1:0-13618 GCA_000313835.2 Heliconius melpomene melpomene | reverse complement strand
AGTAGTCGTAAAGTGATGTGCACCAACCATGGCTGATAGTGCCTTGAAGAGATGCGACTCGAATTGCCGACCCCTATCGGTTGTAATTCGAAGAGGGCAACCAAATCTTGCTATCCAACCAGAGAGAAGAGCGGCAGCACAGGAATCAGCTGTGATGTCCTTAAGTGGGAATGCCTCAGGCCATCGTGTGAAACGGTCGATGACAGTAAGGCAATATCTGAAATCAGACGAAATAGTTAAAGGTCCGACGATGTCGAGGTGGATGTGTGCAAACCTCGATGTAGGAGTTGGAATTGAGGATAAGGGAGCAAGGGTATGACGGTGAACTTTGCTCTTTTGACAAAGTACACACTCTCGTGTCCACTCTCTACAGTCTTTGTCGAATCCCTGGCCATATGAATCTCTGTGTCACCAGCCGCACTGTAGCTGTCCTACCAGGATGGCTCAAGCTGTGTAAAGTTTAAAAACTTGTCGGCGAAACTTCTCAGTAATGAACGGGCGCGGAGAAGACATTGATACGTCACAGTATAACTTATGGTTAGAGTCTGGCAAATCTACCTTAGCCAGTTTTAACGATGAGCCTTTTTGAAGCAGACCTAGCAGTTCAGGATCAGTATCTTGAGCAAGTGCTAGAGCCTGGTAATCAATAGCTCGACTCACCTCTTCCAGTCGTGACAGAGTATCAGCCACTACGTTCAAACGTCCTGGTAAGTAAAGACGGCCTGTAGGTAAAGGGCAGACGTTGGCCGCTACTTCCGGCTGCCCAGAGAGTTTTCCGACTCTCCGTAACTACATGGCTGCACACATTTTTTAGCATTTGAACCAAATTTAAAATGGTACCAACATTTTTGCTGGGTAGTCGACTTCCTGCGATGTCTGGAATGGCTCCGGGAACGCTTTTTAAATTTTGATGAGACCGAGTTGTGACGTACCTGGGTCGAGAGTTCCGATACCTGCTTGGTCAGGAGTTGGATCTGCTTGGCCATTTCTTCCAACATGGAGGATGCAGGGGGTGTGGCCATCGCAGATGTGCTTGCGACCTGTGGTGATGAGGGTGCTATCTCATGCACCTTGTCTGCCAGGTCAGCTAATTTTTCGATAGGCAGATCAGGCTGTGAAGCTATAACCGTCTGAATGTTTTGTGGTAACCTACTCGAACATAATGCTTTTAAAAAATCCTTGGGGACAGATGAACCCGCAAGATCTTGCATGTATCGCAGAAACTGTGATGGCTTGCGATCACCTAGCTGCTCGTGCCTCAGCAACTGCATCACTTTCTTTTCTTGAGACGCAGACAATTTTTTAATCAGTTGCGTTTTAAGAGTGATGTATTTATCCGTCTCGGGAGGAGAAATGATAATATCCTTCACCTCGACAGCAAATTGATTATCTAACTGAGCGGCAACGTAATAAAATTTTGTAGTATCACTTGTTATATTAGATAAAGCAAACTGACCTTCCATTTGTGAAAACCAAAGGGCTGGTTCTTCCGGCCAGAATGGTGGAATACGCACGCCAATTCTGCACACGTTGGATGTAGTCGCGTCCTCCATCTTGTATCAGAGGTCACTTGCCAAGGTCGTTAAAATAGCCTCCTGCCGTTTTAAATCTTCTTGCCAGCAGTAAACGTAGGTATTTATTGTAGTGCTCACCAATTTAGGGGTCACCAATATAGCGGTTGATTTTAGTAAATGTAATAATATTAATTTAGAATAAATAATGTTCCCTACACTTTCATTTCCTTGCTCTGGTAACGAGGCAAAGCGTGGCGTTGAGTTCCGCCAGTCAACAACCAATGCCTCAAGAATTTACTTAAGATACAGCCGAATGCGCAGGTTCCCTCTGCCTACCTTGCTATGTGCGGGTGAAGCTAAAAAAGAATTATATATATAGTAGATATCTGTATGTGTATAAAATATAAATCATATTCTATTACTTATTACCTCTATATTATTAATAATTATTTTTTTTTGTTTCAGGTATCTTATAATGAAATAATTTATAAGGACATCACTAAATAAAAGATTCGCAACCTTTAAGCTAATAGTTTAAATGTAAAAATTAAATTATTATAGAAAAAAACATTTTAGTACAATCGTAGATGTATATAAATAAAAGTAGATATTTTCGTCTGTATGTAAATATTTAAAAAAGCAGATATATCAATATGTTCTTAGGAACGTGAGCCCATTGGTAAATTTGCTTTTGTTTCTGAGATATTGTATGTATGTATGTATATATATTGTAGGTATGTATAATATTTTTATAGTAAATGTTGAATTATTTTAAGGCCTTGTAACTTATGTTAATGGAGGAATATGTGCAATTTGTTGTAATTATGTTATAAATAATAAAGTGTACCAAAGACAGTGTTTTCGTTTTATTTTTTTATCACGCTTCACGGTGTATTCAGCACATAGAAGGGTAAGCAGAGGGAACCTAGTGTTTTTCAACCTTTTTCCACTTTGCGTTGTATTCTCGAGGCATTTGCCTCGTTACCAGAGCGAGGAAATGGAAATATTAAATTTGCCACTCCCTCGAATGGGAATCAAACCCATATTCGTGGCGTTCATAATTGACGCTCGTGCCGTTGCGCCTCAATAATATTTACTTCTTATTTCCATTCTCAGGAACTAGTAGTTTCAATTCAAAAAATATTTTTGTTTCCATGTCCCATTTATTGAGAAAAGCTATTTTTCATAGATAAATGTAATTAATCTACAGTTAATTCTGTCGATATACCCCAGTGTCGCGTGTACCTGGAGGCAGGGGGCACCTGGCACTTAGAATGTGCCATGTATCACACATAACTATTATTACCACTTGACCACGCGAGCGAAACCGCAAGTAAAAGTTAGTCATCGCATTAATGAATTTATGCAATATATTAAAAGGATTTTAAAAATATGATGTATATTTATAAACTTATAGTCTTTTCCTGTACTCTTTTGTTTTGTATCGGAAAAAGGAAACGCTTTTCAAGTTATTTTAAGTTAAAATTTAACTTTGACAAGCAATTTATTAGTTTCCATTCTTCATTTCCACACCTATGAATATAAAATGGGAATAATATTGAATGGCCAACTTATTAATTTGCCTTTCATTTTATGTTTATCATGAGGCCAGTCTCGGTACAGAGGTAAACGCGACAGGTTGTGGATTCGAATCCCATTCGAGGAATTGAAATATTTTCTTTTTCATTTTCCTTAATCGTGAGGCAAAGCGCGGGATATAGCGTGAAATTTTAAAAAATCTTATCAGAGTGAGGCGACAGACATTGTATAATAATAAATCATTCTATTGTGCAAGCTGTTTTTCTATTCTATTATTATAATTAATTATGTTTTTTGCATCATACAAGGTGGCAGGGATTCTAGAGTAATAAATCATTTTGATTTACAATTTATTATTAGAGTAATGTACGAGTATGCTTAGGGAGGAACTAATACTAGACATTTCTTACATTTTAAGCCTCTCCCAAGCTTAGTATAGGAAACTTCACCGTCCTCCGTCGATTTTATAGATAAAAATTCGTTGCAACGCAACGTAATGCTGCGGAGTCCTACGCCACAATCTTATTTCTAATTATTATAACAACTTAAAATATTTTGAATACTTGAAATATTTATTTACGTTTACATTTAGATTCCTTCGCTCTGGTGTCGAGGCAAAGCGCGGCGTTGAGTTCTGCCACTCAACTCGCAACGCCTCCAATACGTAATTCGGCAGAGAGTGGAGAACGGAGTGTCTTAACATTAAGTTCCCTACCCTGGAAACAGCGTGAAACTGATTTAATTTAGTTTAAATTTAATCTTCTATATATATAAAATCGAAAGATCACTCACTCATCATGAAATCTCAGAAACTACAAGTGCAAGGAATCTGAAAATTTGCATAGGAGTTACTTATAGGACGTAGGTGCTCGCTAAGACGAGAATTTGCAATATTTGACTTCTAAGGGGTTGTTTTTGGGGTCGAAAGTTTGTATGAAACTTCGTTACTACAAATGCTAGGAGTGTCAAATTTTGCATGGACACCACTTATAGGACGTAAGTACTCATGGAGAAAGAAATTGATAATAACAGTTCACGCAGGCGAAGCCGCGGGCGGGCCGCTAGTTATTCATATAATTTTAAAGAAAATGTCCATAACGACCGTAGCTGTATATGGCCACGAGGACCAAAGCTGTTTTAATTTCGTACCCGGATAACGACGCAAAATTGCTTCAGTCATAATGCGCCTAAGGGGAGACGCTAATAAATCTATCCAATGTTTTTTACTCCATCCACATTTTCTTGGAAAAACATTGTGTAGTATAGCGTCAACATAATTTTAATTAAAATTATGAAAATTTGTAACCCCAAGATGGCGACCGTTTATCTTCTTGAGTTCCTTATAATCTAAATTACAATTTTTGTTTCTGTTTTTAGGTCATCCGCTGAAAAATGTAAATGTTGTAACAGTATTTATTAAATTAAGTAAGTATTACAGATTCGTTTTAAAGCATAAATTCAATATCATCAGCTAAACTTTTTTTATTTATTACCTTCAACCTGTACGTCATATAGCAGGGTAACAAGAGAGTACATCGTATTGAGACATTCCGCTGAACTGGCTGAACTATACGCCGTGCTTAGTTTGTTATAAAGTGAGTAAAGGAAAATTATTCTTTCCCTGAACGGGAATCAAATCCAAAACCGTTCCTGACGCTGTGTCGTTCCCTCAGGACTGCTTCATTTTTATCCTTAAAATAGGAACCTAATATCATTTCTAAGGAAAGAAATTCTGGCTTAACTAACTCTATTTCAGCAATATTTCTTGTATTCCCCGTTTGTTTCGAAAAACAAGTATTTTTGCATTCGTTTGTCCATCGCACCTATATTCCGGTATAAAGGGTATTTCACTATGCAACACGTGAGCGCTACGTGGGCTCTGTGGGGTGTGATTTGCATGATAAATGGTCTATTCTTTGCCCATTGCGGCTTTCGGTACCATTTTGTGTGTATTTTTTATAATATTTAATTAAATTAAGAACTTCACAGGAAAATCTAATCTATTAGCAGGAATAAATTAGACGTAGCTAGATAAGAACAGGTTCGAATCCCACTACATAAAATTTTTAATCGTTTCTCTTACTGTCGATATTGGTGTCATCATTTTGTATAATTCTTGAGAGTACGTATTGAGTGACGGATCTCAAGGCCGCGGTTTGTTATATTTTGCATATAGTTTTTAATTAAGGTCAAGTTTAAATCCAAATAGTAGAACTCCGTGTGGTTGGCAAAGGATATTAAATAGGTCGTTTCCCATAATTTAAGAGGAACTAATAGCAAACTTTGTGTTATTTAATGCTAAAGTTTCAGTTATATAAAGCTACAAGGGCATCTCTAAAATGGATAGTGACTATCTAATATTAAATTCTCTTTACCCATCCCGATATTTTCAGGATATTTGAGAAACTAAAAAATATATTTCTGTATTTACAAATAGGTTCGCCTTTCGTCTATTCCATTATTTATTTAATGCAAAGAAAATATCCAAAGGGTCATGTTAATGTCAACGGTTATATTATAAAGTTGAAGAGTTTATTTTATTAAATGTAGGAATTTTATTAGTTTGTATATATTATATTGTATTTATTATATATATCTGTATGTATTTTCAAAATTGATATTTTATTTTTATTTTTTTTTTTTGCACGCCTACACTTTTTGTTCTCCCACATGACAGGTTGGCTGGTAGAAAATGCTTGTTAGCGTTAAGCCCGCCTATTGTACATTTTTTTTTTTATCTTTTTTGTGCAATAAAGAATATAAATAAAAAAAATAAAACTAGCAAAGGGCACCTCAGGATCTAGTGATAAGATTCCGTTCTTATTAAGACATTTACGTTCTCTATTTTCCGATGAATGCTAGATGCATTCATAGAGAGTGATGAAGCTTAACGCCGTGCTTTGCCTCGAGGAAGTGAAAAAATAAAATATTTCATGTCCTCGAGTGGAAATCGAACCTACCACAACTCTTACTTGTGTGAAAATCGATATCTATTTGACCAGAAGGCGAATCCGTAAGTAAAAGTAAGTCAAATTATGCCATCTGTACTTCGTAAGAATTAAAATGAGTATTCCTTAGAATTCGCAATAATGTATGTTCAACTATTGACTTTATTCTATACTTTGACGAAGAAGAAACTTATTAGAATGAAACAATAGAACGAAGCTGCAAAAGTTGGTCTTTGTAAGAAAATTGTATAACATTTCATTTCATTGTACTACTAAAATAAAGTAATTGAAGTGAAAAGCTACTAAGTCGTAGTTTGAAGCGGTCTTGACGAAGCGCCTTTGATATAAGCGAGACGGTTGTGGGTTCGATTACCATTCGGCGGAATGAAGTGTTTTAATTTACCCGCTCTAGTATCAAGACCAAGTGCAACCTTAAGTTCCACTGCTCAAATTTGACGAAGCTCGGAGAATGGAATGTCCTAACACTAGGTTTACTTCGTCTACTCTAATATTTTTATTATTATTGTTCTTACGATTATTGTGAACTTTTACTGATGTGAGTTTGATAAAGTATTTTTTTAATTTCAAAGTACGAAATAACTTTTAACTAACCAAGCAACTATGCTTGTTTTTGTTTGTTTTTTTGGTTTTGCTTAAATAATTTAGAATTCGGGCGGAAACAAGAGTATTAAAATACTAGATTCTCTGTAAACCTTACAGATAAACCGTAAAATTGTAAAAAAAATTACGTCAACATTTTCACTTTCCCCAACTGCACACTAATTGTATTTTCATTTACTTTATTTATTTTTTTCATTTAATTGTTCATTTTTGATAACAAATATCAAAAATGAACAATTATTCGATTTTAATGAATAATTATACAACTTTCATTAGAATATAATGTTTACTGTAGTTTAACATTTACCTAACGCTAATTTATATAATTAATAAGAGGAGGCGGATCTCTCCATTACAGGGTTTAATTATATCTGTTTAGAGGCTAAATGGAAATTTGCTTTGAAAATTTACAAGAAAATATTTGTAATTTCCAAACTAAATTCTACTAATAATGATGTAATTATATATATTTAACTTATACGTTAATAAGGTTTATGTTGAATAATATTTTGCTGTTGGTTTCAAAGAAATTGGGGAGTCTTTTTATTGTGTTAATATTTTTGTTTGTCCGAGTGAGAATCGAATTTATAACCTTCGTATCGTATATTCTACTAACTAGCCGACAATGTAACGCCTGAGATCAAAAATTTTTGCATATTATTTTCATTGTTATAATTGTAAATAACAAACAATAAAATGTTGAGGCCGTCGTAGCGTAGTTATACAGACGTTCATTATAAACGCGATGGTTGTGAATTCGATTCCAATCGGGGGAATGAATTATTCTCATTTATCCATTCCGTTACCAAACCATAACTCGGCATTGGTTTTCACCATTCCATACAATGTCTCGAAAATTAGGACGTGCATAGCTATATGTAGCTAGTGCTATATGTGGGATACAGCATAAAGTTGAAAAAAAAAACAAAATATATTTTCAAAAGAATAAATAAACTTTTGTTAATCATGTCAAACCACTTTTCTCTAAAATCTTTCGATTTATCAACATAAGAAAAACCTCATAACAAAGCTTACAAAGTAATATAATAATAACATTATAAAGCCGTAAAACACCTAAGTGAAACACGTTAATACACACGTTTGTGAACATTATATGTAATGATATGAAACATTATTTCCATTTCTTCGCTCTGATGTCGAGGCAAAGCGCGGAGTTGATGTTACGCCACTCGGAACGGAACGGAAAGTTGGGTACGCAGTTCCTTAAAACTAGGTTCCCTCTGCCTACCCTGCTGTATGCGGGATTTATTATTTTTTTTATTTATATAAAACATTACCCTAAGCTTCTTATTCACGTTTTCTTTTCTTACATCTAAGGCTATTAGTTGTTTTCGTAAACGACTTTGAAATTAAATTTATTAACCGTAATTGTACTTTTCCTTGTTTTGCTTTGTCCCGGATTTACATTTTGAGGCAAAAAGAACCTAGTGTAAGAAACTCCGGTCACCACAACGCCGTCCTTTTCAGGGTTCCGTACCCCAAAAGGTAAAAACGGAACCCTTATAAGATCACTTTGTTGCCAGTCAGAGGTATCTCTAACTGCTTGATATTTTCCAGTTGTGATTCAGTTGTTTTAATGTAATGAATGATGGCTTTTTTAAAAAAAAACAATCACTATAGTAGTGTAGTGTGTAGTAAATGAAGTTTTCTCAAATTTTAAATACAATTGCGTATGAACAATCCACAAATAATACACTAATTAAAGGCAGAAATGAAAAGAGTTATTATCAACATCCCACCAATGCTTGTAAACAAATCATGGAAAACTTCAGCAAACGCTTGCTAATTGCCGCGCAGCCCTGGGTGCTCATAATTATGAGGAATAAATTATTTCGTACAAATATATTAGAAGTATTTTAAGTATAGTAATTTAATATTTATTTCTACTCTCTGGTTACCTTATACTTACCTAAAACAAAGGCTATATTTATATTATGCATAAGCGACATTCTATTAGTATATTCCCTAATACCTAATACTTCCTAAATACTTATGAGGCCGAGGCTCGAGAAGTAAAATATTTATTTACGCATTCATGCATATATTTTTACTTTACTTCATTTGAAATGAATCATTAATACTTCGTGAAGTTATTCTTAACGATATTGTTTGATGCGTTTCTCCAATCAATGTTCTCTTTTGAAGGGACATCGACTTTGGCTTGTTAGCTTTGTAAATTGGCTTTGAAAAGAATTTCTTTTAGATTTTTAGAAAAAATATATCTAGTGCTATTATACTATGTATTAATTTTGATTTATTATTATGTTATTTTAGTGATTAGATAATCACATAATAGAGATTATGTTTCTTCTATTATCTTTCTCCCCTTTCTAGTAGTTAAAGAACAACAACTCTCGAAAATTTGAAAAGAGGCTTAAAAGTAGGTTTTATGTACCTATTTTACTATACTTTACGTAGACTAATATTGCAAAGAGTTATTTTTAAGAAGAAAAAAGTCGAACATTTATAATTTCTGAAAAATAATACTAAATTATAAACAGTCCAAAATCTCTTATATGTTGGTCAGCCACAAAGCTTTTAACGTCGATCCATTCGTATTTACAATCATCGACGTCAGTGTCATTATCTACGGTTTTGGCCCGCCTTTAAATTACACTGCTATCTGCTAACATGAAAAATATTTTAAGTTCTGGAGAGGTTCATTTGTATACAAGTACTTACTTATAGCCTGATGTAATATGAAGAGTTGGAAAATAAAATATACGAGTATGTAGTAAATACATATATAAAATAATGCCCTCGTGATGAAAGCGTCGGATTGTAAAAGTGATGGTAGTGGGTTCGATTCCCAATTGAGGGAAGGGATACATAGAATAGCAGGTACTACGAAGATGTCATAGTAAGAATGACAATAACGTACTACATGGTTGATGACAGTGGACGAGTCGAAAAAGGTATGCTGGCTGGGTCAGTCAGGAATAAAGCGTGAAGCAAAAAAAATAATATGTTTTTGCTTCTAATTCAAACAGCTCTTGCTTCTTCTCAAAGTTAAAAGCTTAAATCAGTTTCACACAGTACTTATTAAAGAAAAGAAGCATCTTATTTAATGCAAAATATAAACTTTAATAACTGTATCTATTTTAATTTTAAAATCTTCCAACTTTACAACTTTAATATAAATACTAAAAGAAAAGATTTAAAAAGGCTAGCAGTAACCTAATCACCATTTATCGGACTACGAAGTTATTAGAAAATAATAACCTACCGTCCGAAATATTCATTATTTAGAAGTTAAGGCTCAATTATTAAATATAGCGCAATTGATTACTGGGAAACTCTATATTTCGTTAAATCTTTTAGATTAGCTTTATACAGGCTGTTTAATTTGTACGCTATGATTGTGGGTTTATATCTCAATGTAATGTAATTTAATATTTTCGCAAATATTAAAAAGTGTTTTTCTTTTATTTTTTAGCTTCACACTGTATCCCGCTCATACCAGAATACACAGAGGAAACTTGGGAACCTACCCTTAAGACACTCCTTTTCCATTAAGTCAGGTTTCCATTGAATTCATGAGGCCTTGCGTGTTGAGTGACGAAACTCAACGCCACGCTTTGCCTTGTTACCAAAGCGAAAAAATGAAAATAATAAATATTTTATTCGCCCGAGTAGGAATCGAACCCACAACCATCGCGTTTACAGTCACATGCCTATGCCCTTGCGCCTCGAAAAAATATTCAGTAAATAAAAAAAAATATTTAACAATAAAAACAAATTTAATTATTCCTATATTACACGATTTAACAACATAACGTATAACAATATTTAAATATAATACATAAATTAATTCTAAGCTCAACTTAACATTAAAATATTAAATAACATTAACGTAAAATTAACTTCGACCTCGTTAACTCTGCGCCGCCACCTTATTAATTAAATTACTGCGCTAACTAATTTCACTTGCTTTCAAGACACTTAATAATTCGTAATTTCCCATATGATATATTAAGGAACATTACTCTTAACTTGTAAGAGATAATAAACTCGTTTTGTCATTTATTTTCAAGTAGGTACCTCTTTTATTTTACAGGTTGTAGAGAAGGGGCTAAATGTTAAATGGTCTTCGCACAGAGCAGGCAGAGAGAACCTGGGAATCTAGTCTTCAAATTAAAGACTCTCCGTTCCCCCCTTTTGGCACAATTTTCAAGTATAGCGTGTTATACGGCAGAATTCCGGCGTGCTTCGACTGCAGGAGCAGGAGAATGAAATGGCAGTGAAATGAAAGTGCCTCTCCATCGCTTGTTCTGCGCTCTCGCTTGCACACTTGGCTCAGGCGGAACGTGACAATGAGTCATGCGTTTTCGTAGATGTACCCTACATTCATCGATTTATAAAACATCCTGTTTTATACGTCAAAAAGAAAGAAAAATAAAATGAAAAATAACAAATCTTTCCGCATTTACTGTAGTGTAAGCAGGAAGCAACGATGAGCACGATATTGACAGAGCTATCGAGAGACGGCTATTTCATTGCAACGCTTCACGATTATCGAGCTTCCCATATACGGATTTCTTCGTATGAAATGGTATTCTATTCATGTTGTATTTCACCTAACTGCCTCAGTGATATTTATTTGGATGTATCTACATGTCTTGAAATATCTATATATATATAAAATCGAAAGATCACTCACTCACTCATCGCGAAATCTACTATCTATCATCAGAAAGTACATGTGCTAGGGGTTTCAAATTTTGCATGGGCGTCACTTATAGGACGTAGGAACTCATGGAGACAGAAATTAATAATAACGTAGTTCACGCAGGCGAAGCCGCGGGCGGGCCGCTAGTAATATATAAAGATCTGAAGCACAAGGACATTCGTGAGTATGGTGGCAGGGCGATCGGATTGCCTGATGTAGGTTCAATTTCCAATAGAAAATATGAATATACGAATTATATTGATAAGAAGCCAAAGTTCGACATTGAGGATCCCAACTCAGTACAGAAAATGTGGTTGAAAATGAGGGACGAAGTTGCTACCCCCTGCCTACCCTGCTATGCTTGAGATACAGCGTGAGGCAAAAAGAATATCTAAAAATATTGTACCTTACTAGATATTATTTTTCATCAATTAATTTTATAATACTCTCTCGAGTCTAAATTATACTTAAAGTGACACTTCATCCATTAAGCAATAATAAAGTTTAAAATGTTGATTAATCTTAATTATTTTTAGGAAAATTTAGTTTTTTTTAGCTAAGAAAAAATTTAAGAATAGTTGTTTTTAACTTCACTCTATATTTTTTACTCCTAGCAGGGTACGCAAAGGGAACCTGGATACCTAGTGTTAAGACAATACGTTTCCATTTCTTAATGTTTACTTTAGTCCTTTACTCCCCACTTTAGTGGGAAATATAAGTGTACAATATGATGATAGAATACCTTCTTCCGTTACAATATGATGATAGAATACCTTCTCAGAAATAAAATATTTCAGTCTCAAAAGCTTAAAGACGTAGGATATTAAGCTTTTATTTCTGTAATACGTCTAGCTGATAAGCGGTCACTTCAAGTGAGCGATCTGGTGTCGCTAAAACTAAATCCTTCTGAAATGGAAACGTACAAATTTTCAAATAAAATTGATATATTTTATTAATTTTTATTTATTGGGTTTAAAATCTTAATGACGTATGTGTGACAACAAAAGTCTAAGTAACTTAAAAAAATATGTTTCCTCACAAATCCTATAATATAATACAGGCCATCATGGAGTTGTGAGTTCGATTTCCACCTGAGATAATAAATAAAATATTTAATATTTTCATTTCCTAGCTGTAGTAACAAGATACGTCGAAGATTAGACTTAATAATGAGATTACTACAATAACTAGTAAGTTAATATCAAAATTCCTGACGCAACTGAAAGCTCTATTGAAGTCCCGTTATTGCTAGAGGGCAAACAGAATATGTTGTGTAGAAATAATTAATAGGCATAAAATTATGGGATATAAATGTTTATTGAAATAAAATTGTCTCTATGTATAGAAAGATGGTTGTCGGTTCAACTCACAACTAATAAAGAATTCTATGTATGGAATAATATCCAAGTGTTTCTTAAATTTTAATAAGCTTAAATGTACGAAAGTCGTAGTGGGAGAAAATGAAATATTTTATATTATCATTTCTTCGCTCTATTGTAAAGAAAGTCTTAATTTGAACGGAGTGCTAAGCACTATATTCCTAGGTTCCCTCTACCAACCCTGCTATATACGGGGTATAACGTAAAGTAGGCGTAGACCTATGCCCGCCATATCGTGCTAACGTGCATAACGTTTTAGTTGTGTTATAAATTTTAGGGAATGCTTAATAATAATAAAAAGTAATATGCGCATGCGCGTTCGACTGTAAACACGACGGTTGTGGGTTCGTTTTCCATTAGAAGGAATAAACACTTTATCTTTCCAACAAAAAAAAAAATTAATTACACCAAGTGAGAACCAAACCAATAATCACCGCAGTCACAGTCTACCCACTGCGCCTTGACGACCACTTATACTCATTTCGTTCTTCAATAAATGTTATCAGGTAGTATCAATATCACGCCACTCAGAATTTTACCAAAAAATATCTACACGAATACGGTAAGGATTTTCACAGTTAATTCTATGGAGCTATAAAACGAGGCCGATAATAACTACCGCCTCATAAATTGTGGTGCTGATCCCTTCCTTCTTTTACGAATAAAAATTTGTTCAAATATAATATAAGGAGCTTTACGAGTACATGCAAGCAACACTACTGTTATTTTATGATATTTTTTTCGATTTTTGATCGTAAATTTTACCAATTTATCATTTATTTTTCCAAAAAAACCTAACTATGTACTAATCAAGTACATTTTAACTACTTTTGGCTAAAGCCAAACTTAAACGTACATCATTATACTAAGTAAATCAATGTCTAAATATATATATCCCATACATAGAATAGGGAAAAGTTACTTGAG
>HE670488.1:95295-138431 GCA_000313835.2 Heliconius melpomene melpomene | reverse complement strand
AAAAGTAATTATTTTTTGTAAATTATATGTTAAGTCTAGTATCTATTGCGCATTTTGTTATAATATGATTGTACTAGCTCCATAAGACGCAATGGCTTAATTAGTTGTATTTGTTGAAACTAGTGATGTCAAGTAGGCTGCGGCAATATCAATACATATATTATTTGTAATCGACCGAATGTAATGAGTTTATAATAATACATGGTTGTATTTTTAACTTGTTTTTGTGTAGTAGTCGTGCATCGGGAGATTGCACGAAGTCGGATGGCCGAATGTAATGATTTTATATAAATAGTTTTTATATTTACGATAATTTGTTATAGAAAAATGTAAATCAACCTCTTTGTTTAATAAAAAGATATATTTGAAAATTTATACATAGAACTAGCGCGACGCTTGATGTGTTGAAAATTCTGATGCGCATTATTAGATTTGGAGCTGAAGAGGAAAGTGGTCCTCTAGAATAAAATATTGTATTATAATTTAATATATACATTGTACAAGCCTAATGGTATCTAGCCCTGGAAGAAGTATAAGTTCTGTAAAAGTCCTGAGATATAAATTGTAGAAGCCTAATGTTATTTAGCCCTGGAAGAAATATAAAGTTCTGTAAAAGCCTCGAGGTGTTTTATTTCATCACAGGATATTGTAGATATATAGGTATTCACATTGATACACCAATTTTGAAATGGTAAATTGTTCGATTTATTGTTATCTACTCTCAAAACGCTTCTGGCGCCGTATCGAATCATAAATATTTCGTTTTTAGGTCATTTGTAGAAAAGTTTTTTTAGGAAACATTTATTACTTTTTTAATAACATTTTTAATGCAAATTTTTGCATGGTATGAGTTAAAATTAATTTTTTATCTTCGATAATAATATTAAAACATATTTTTAACTTCACATGCTTATTTTCCAGTTAACTTACTCAAGTGACAAAGGGGTTGAGTTCCGCCAATCAAGCAATTGTTTAGCTTTCATTTCAAACCTGACACAAGTTTATTTTGTGGCTGTCGTGGCGCGGGGGAACTGTAAAAGAGGAAGTCTAAACGCGACAGTTGTGGGTTTGATTCCCACTTGCGGAATAAAATATTAATTATTTTCATTTCTTCGCTCTGGTAACGTTGCAACAAAGGGCGGCGTTGAGTTCCACTCATCATACAATGCCTCAAGAATTCATGTGGGAGACGGAAATCCTTATAGGAGATGGAATATCTTAATACTAGATTTCCAGGCTTTCTGTGCCTACCTGATATGTACGGAATACAGCAGGAAGTTAAAAAAAGTTAATTTTTGCCAGATGCATAATTACAACAGATTTAAAATTTTTAAGACCTGATTTAGTTTTATTTTATTTCATTTTAACTATATATTTATGATAAAAAGTTCATTTAAGTCGATCGAGTCGATGTTAAAACGATGTAACTTCAAAAAAAACGAGAGAACACTTAGAACTAGTCAAATAATTTTTGAATATTAAATAAACCTCTAAATATTGCAGTACAAATTTATACTTTGTATAATTATTTTTTTAATAAATTACGTGTATTAAAATATTTTATGAGCTGTTTCCTATTAATATATATTTTAAATATATTAGCTTACATTGTCATTAATGTTTTTAAACATTTTCAATAACAAGTGATTTTATAGAAAATTCTAGTAACGAAGATGATTTTTTTTTATTATCTAGATGTTTTTCCCTCACTGCATTGAAGTCTTGTTTTTTGTAAATTTAAATCTGATAATTAATACGGATGTACATAAATATAATTTACAAGTAAACTAACGTTTTCTTTATCGCGATTACAATGCGCCTGACTGACTGACCTTGGAGATTTTTAAATCATAATTAAAAACTTTTTGCATACAATGGCTGTAACCAACTAACAGATAAATATATTATTTAGGCTGATGCCTCAAAATAAGCTATAAACTGAAATCTTGTTACTAATTAACAATCACCAAAGAAACTTCAGCAAAAATATACAAAGAAAAAAACATTTTTTTTTAAATCTGTTATAATAATATAGTCGCTATTTGCACGTAATTTTCCAAATTATATAAAGGTTTCTCACTCCATTACGTCTTTTGAGACGATTCAACGCAACGCCTAATTATTTTGATGCCTTTTGACTCAGCATCATAACGTTATTCATAATGAAAAGGTCCTGGTTAATTGTTCGTGGTCTTAGCGACCGCGTCGGCTGATTATAATGTGAAAACTTAATTACATTAACGCAGTCGTGGCGCAGCGGCACAAGGGTGTCACTGTAACGTAACGTTTGTGGGTTCGATTCCCACTCGAGAAAGCGAAATATTTATTTACGTTTATATTTCCATTTCTTCGCTCTCGCTGTGGTGTCGAGGCGAAGCGCGGCGTCGAGTTCTCCCAATGAACACCCAATGCCTCCAGAATTCGGCAGGAAGTGAGGAACGGAGTGTCTTAACACTAGGTCCCCCCTGCCTACCCTGATGTGTGCGGGATACAGCGTGAAGCTGATTTAATTTAATTTATATATTTTTTTTACTTGTTGTAACCTTTTATCATTTTTTATTAAAATAAATAAAAAATGATAAAAGATTTGATGGCGAAAAAAAAAGTGACAGATCTTACTTGTATATACGAGTATGTTATAGTAGGTGATTAGCATATTATATCGATAATTGATTGCCTCGTCTTCTAGTACACATACATGTTCATTACTTGCTAATAGGTTATCTATAAACTAATAAGTATATATATTTTCATATCTAAAAAGTGTAAAAATTTTTTCACCTTCACGCTGTATCTCACACATACTATGGTAGGCAGAGGGAACCTGGGAACCTAATGTTAAGACATTCTATTCCTATTACGACATGTTGGTTGGCGGATATCACCACTTGCTTTATCTCGTTACAAGAGCGATGAAAATGAAAATATTAAATATTTCATTTCTTCGTGTGAGAATCGAACCCACTACCTGTCACGTTTACAGTCACAAGCCTTCAGAATTCATTCATTCATATACAGATTTGTGCTCTTTCTTATCAATTTATATATATTTAGTAAAATTGTGTTATGAGGAAGAATTTCGTTCTAAAAGTTTGTGTCGTATGTATTTTCTTTAGCTAGACGTGAGCTTGCCGTCACAGTATTCGAACAAGAAGATAACAATACCATTGTGTGTAGAAAATTAAATATAACTTGACAAGATGACACAAAGGACAGAGGATTACAAAAGTTTCAATTCACAATTTCAAATAAACAGGCCAGTCGTGGCGCAGGGGCATATGCGTGAAACAACTGTAAAAACAGCTGATTTTGGGTTCAATTCCTACTCGAGGAAATGAAATATTTAATATTTTCATTTCTTTCCTCTAGTGTCGAGGCAAAGCGCGGCGTTGAGTTCCGCCACTCAGCTTTGGCAGCAAATGGGAAACGGAATGTGTTAACACTAGGTTCCCTCTGCCTACCTTGCTGCGTGTAGGACACAGCGTGAAGCTGATTGATATTTTGTTACTGAAAAACGTAGAAAGCTGCAAACTTGCATGAAGGTTCCTTGACAAGTATAAGAAATACTAAGTGAGAATTTTCCTTAATCTCTAGGGAACAGAATTATTGGAGTTTTATAGGATTATTTTTTAACTTCTTAAACAATTAGCAAATATAGGCTTTATCCTAATGTCTCTATCTTAATAATTAAGTAATAGTGACATAAATATCAATGCGATCAATCCAAATGTAGGACATCAATTACGACCGCGCGACCGACAACGCGCCTAATAGGATATATTAGTTCCATACGTTACGGTGTTTGTATATGCGTGAAACTCGACAATTATAGGAAGATATAGAAACTAACTTTAAGGGTATATATTACTCATTGTAATATATTTTAAATTTAAATTTGTTTGTTTGTATATTATTTTATCGCTTTTAGGCGATAACCAGTTGACAGAAATATTGAAATTGAAAACTATTATTAAAACCTTTATTTTATTTTTTATGGCATACATTTTTTCTGGTGAGCTGGTCCTTTCTACTGGTAGCTTTTAATTTCATTTTGAATAAATTAAAAATTTCATAATAGAACTTAAGAATTTCTAGTTTTCTCTGAAACTTAGATCCTTACATGGAGGCTTCGTCTAAAATGATTTTCGCTATTCGTTTTGATGCAAGTGCCTTTAGTTTTCATTTTGTGCACGCTTAAAGTACGTGTATGAATCAAAATTGAAAAATTCTATGCAATTATTCTGCATAGCCTCCGGCAACTTTTCTCTTGATGAATTTTCGTACACTTTTATAGTTATGGTATTTTATGGAAAGTATAAGCAAAAAAAATTAAAAATAAAGTAGATTGTTGATATTTTTGAATGAAAATTGGAAGAATTACAATTTTTAATTGTATTTCTTACTAGTAAATGCTTACGTCACTGATTTTTAATCATGACTGAGAGACGAATAATTAATTGCGGCAGTAATGAGTCACTATGAAGGTTGCGGATAATAAAGCTACAACTAATGTTTTTTATTAGTGTTTTATTGTCTCGATTTAAATGAACCATGTTCTAAATCTTCGTTAACATTTTGTTTACAAAACTATGTAACGTTCAAATAAGGGAAGTGCGTTCAGTTATTTTATCTATGACTGTTTGATACAATAAATATAAAAAAACTTAGAAGTAATAGTATAGAGAAAGATGCTTGATTACCTAATGCAAACAAAAAAGTTACACATTTTTCACATAGGAGGTAAGGTCATCAGAAATATAATACTTTGTAGGTGTATTATCGAAAAACCTGTGGATAATATCGTAAAATATTTTCATGGCAACATCGAAGAAGCTTTTTCCAAACGCATCCATAATAAATTTCCAGTTTTCATTTAGAAATCCGACGATTAGGTCACCTGAAAATAAATTACTTTAGATTTGAAGATTTACTTTTTTTTTTTGTAAATATAATATGTCTAGTTGTTCATAATTAAATAATGGAATAATAACAGGAATAATAATATTTTATACTAATAAATATATTTTTTGGTATGGAGTCTCGCTTTGGCTTCTTCATACCGTTGCAAATGATTGCCTAGCTCATGACAAAAACAACATCATATTCCTTTACAAAAAGGTCGTAAAACGCATGCAAACTTTTGTCTTCATAATACATACATTAGAATATCGTGAGTGAGGGAAGTCGAACTCTAATAAAAACAAGTGCAAACTTTCCTTTTTTTTTACTTCATACAAAATAAAAGAAATAATTTTCGATCTCTGACTTTTTTTTATTAGAATTACACACGTATTTACCAAGAAACTTCCGCTAGAAGAGCAATGTCAAGGACATTGCTTCGTTTAAAACTATGCCAATTTTCATAAATATGTACGAAAAACAACTAAAAAAACTCTTAATTAAAACGCCTGTATCAAAAATATTAATTTTTGTTTGGAAATATAGTTTCTTATTCTGAAATACTATTAAAGTCTTCATGCATAAATGTGAAGTGCCAAACTGGCATAATCTCAAATCATAAGCTGATTTATTAATTAGCTGGTTTCTTTCAAGCAGATTTTTCTAGAATATGTACGAAATATTTATATATTTTTAATAGCTATTCTGAATATCAAATAAGTGTTGTTTTTGCGCTCTAAATTATATCCCGCATATAGCAAGCTTACCCCCTATATGCGGGATATATGGAGGGAACCTGGAAATCTAGTGTTCATTACAATAGTATTTAACTTACTGACATCAAGGTCTCCCATGTAAATGTTATCAGCAGATAATTTCATACCACCTATATCGTATTTGTATATCGTTTGGTTAGTTCTACACTTAATATATATCTCTCCATCTTCTTTCTTTACAAAATAATAATAATAATCCAATTTTAAATGTATTTTATCTGTAATATCATAAAAATATATATTATTTTATTATATTCTTATATAAATCTAAATAAAAAACTAAAATAAGAATTTTGTAAAAATTACCTAGTTTGACTTTTGCATTACCGTTCCCGTGCACTCCTCTGCCGCCAAACAGATTCTGAATGAGAGGACTTGCTCCAATTGCATTGAACTTGCCTTTGATTATAACATCACAAGTAACTTCTACTTGAGTATGGCCGTTATCGAGGTCAGTACTAAAATTAATTTGATCTACATTGTAAAAGAACGTTAAGAATTATGTAATAGATTTTGAAATTATTATAAAAAAATCAAATAATTTAAAAAAATATATTAGTGTAATTATGGATCATTATTTATTTATTCATTTTTGTATTGAGAAATTAAACGATTCTGTGGGACTTGAATACAAAATAATGAATTAACTATATACTTTTAGAAACAGATTTTTTTTTTACTTTTAAAAAATTAGGAATACCAAAATTTGTTTATGCAAAAATTTGGTAATTCTGGACACTTACTTTACTTTATCAATTACACATTCTTTTATCCCTTTAGCAACTCCATCTTCCAATGTAATGTTTAATAGTCCTAAAACCGATACTGGTATATTTTTTAGCCTAATAGGATCAATAGGTGGCATATTAAGCTCTTGGATGCCATTTTTGCTGATGTCTTGTAAAACGCCTTGGATTAGTTCTTTCAGACATATTTCATCGCTGAAGGAGCACTTTTGTATTGTTTCAACTGAAATCAAAAATAATTAAATTATTAATTTAATTATAGCTTTTCTTTCTCTTTTTAAGACAATCGTTATCGATATGATAGATATTTTATATATTGCATATATAACAAGTTTATATTTTATTTGGCGCCTAAAATACTTATTACGCAATTACTATTCGAATTTCATTTAAAATAAACACAACCGTCGTGGCCCAGCAACACAAGGGTGCGACGGTTGTAGATTCGATCCCCCATTCGAGAAAGTGAAATATTTATTTGTAATTTTCCTGAATAATGCTTTCTTTATTCATGATATAATTATGAGAATAAAGAAGAATGCCTCATATATTAAGTTATTACATATTACATTATTTACATAATATATTTATACATACCATAGGCAGACTGGCCCACACAAAGCGACGCGGACAAAATGAACAACGTCGTATATAACATTTCGTTGTGTACAGCGCAAAAACTGAATACATAATAATTAAAATTACCTAGGTACGTTGTTTATATTATAAGTACCATAATAAAAAAATGGCAAATATAATGTAAAATCTAGAAAACCGGTACCAATAATTACAACCCTGAGATGTGAAACATAAGATTATGAGCGTTACAATGTAGAGGGTAATTATCTTTGTATAGATATCAACAGAGTTATAAAACATGCTTAGTTCACACATTTAGGTATGAGATATTTCAGTCAACTATCATCTTATTACAACACATATATATATATATATATATATATATAAATATATTATTGCCTTATATATGATTTTTTGCGGTGGAGAAGATGTTTTCCACAAAAATCTTATATTTTCTATTGTCTTATAAAATATGAACTATCATTTGAACTCGAGTTTATAAAAGTTATTAGTTTTATGAAAAGTCAAAGTAAATTAAGTTTCGGATGCTTTCAACTATATTATTATTAAATCACAATTGCGTACAAAGTACGTTTCCATGTATGGACCAATTTCATTGAGTTAATATTTTTATGTGTTTACTAGTGGACCCGTACGCGGCTACGCCCGCTTGAACTATACGAATATTTATTAAATATATTTATGAAATTATTTTCAGTTTTCAATAGAGAGATGCGTTAAGCAAGCTCATTTTGGGTGACGTTTTCTAACAACAAACTTTGCAAATCGTTGCTTAGCATCGCGACGGTTGTTATTAACATGGCGGAATAAATTGCATGTCAAATTAATAAGTATTTTAATATATTGGTATATATCGAAAATATTACAAATATGAGTAAAAAAAGTATCCTATGTTCATCCCGGGACCGTCAAATATCTCTATATGAGTATTTTATCACAATTAAATTAGCGGCTTGGCCCTGATTGCGTAAAAGACAGACAGACAGACAGACAGACAGAGTTACTTTCGAATTTATAATATAGGTATGGATATACAAAAATATACACAGCAATTATAAATTAACAGTACCTACCGCCATCAGGAACGTCAATTGTCATAGATCAAGATCGCATAAGGTAATTGCTATAAAATATGTAATCTTAGGCTCTTTGTAGGTATAACATGTATATAATAAATGTCAAAAGGTCAAAATTTAAATAAACACTTAGAAAAAAATCTATTTAACTGAACTAATCATTACGCTTGTAAATCTGTACTTGAGAAGATAAATATATCTTTATTTAAACTGTTTGAATGTCTTACTAGATTTTTTTCAACTTCACTAGCAGGAAGCCTGTGTTCTAATAAAATTTTATTAAATAAATATATAAAAGCGATAAATTTAAGTTTTACGCCTTGAATAAAAAAAATGATAACTTTTTAAACTGCATATACCCAAATAAAGAAAAATAAAAATATTATGCACATTACTTATCTTACATATTTTAGCACAAATTAAATCTGCAGCTTAACATACATACTCGTCACACTTCGTTAAGATTCTTCAAAATCACTTGAAACTGTCTTCCGGGTATAATAAAAAAGAATTTTTATATAATTTACACTAAAATGTAGTCAAATCTTTGATTATTTCAAAGTTTTCAAAGTCAAATATTTTATTACAATGCACAAGTTCAAAGTATTATAATTACGTACATTAATAACACGTTATTAAATAATTACGTAATTATTATTCCTACAATTTTTTATTTTAAATAATATTATCCATACTTATATTATAAATTCGAAAGTAACTCTGTCTGTCTGTCTGTCTGTCTGTCTGTCTGTCTGTCTGTCTGTCTGTCTGTCTGTCTGTCTGTCTGTCTGTCTGTCTGTTTTTTACGCAATCAGGGCCAAACCGCTAATTTAACAGTGATAAAATACTCATATAGAGATACTTGAGGGTCTCGGGATGAACATAGGATACTTTTTTTTCTCATATTTGTAATATTGTCGATATATACCAATATATTAAAATAATTAATTTGACATGCAATTTATTCCGCCATGTTAATAACAATCGTCGCTACGCGTTGCTAAGCAACGGCTTGCAAAGTTTGTTGTTTTAAGAAAACGTCACCTAAAGTGAGTTTGCTTAATGTATGTAAGTATGGCGCGCGCCGTTATAGATTTGTATACATTAACAAAAATTAGATGATTTCTATAGTTTGATATTCATCCTTATGAAAATAAATATAATAGTCACTTTTAGCATTTCATCTTGATGGAAATTATAATTTACTTTATAACATTCTAATAAATAATTAAGATGTCATTGATTCGGAATGACCTAGCCTACGAGTGGTATAGTATGACCGACGCGAACGGGCAGATGATTTTGATGATTTTGTAAATTTTTATATATTTTCGAATTACTATTATTTTTTATGTAATTATTTGCTGCTTATAATTAATTTATCTCAGTTCGTTTATGTAATAAAATTTTTAGTACGCGCGCACGGCAAACTTTAGGTACTTTTTCAAATATTAAGAATTTTCTTTAGTTACTTTTACTTCTTTTGTTTGTTCATTTCGGTTACTCACATATTTTTTCTAATAATAAATCTCCACTTATTATTATTTTTTAACTTATTTTAATTATTTAGGCTTATATTTTCGCGAGCGTAGCCGCGTCCGGGCCCACTAGTCTTCTTCTATATATATAAAAGGACTTGTCCTCACTGACTGAGGTAAGACGCACGCACAGCCGTAACCGCTGATGGTAGAAACGTGAAATTTGGACAGATGTTTACTTTCGTAATCTGGACATCCACTAAGAAGGGATTTTGAACAATTTTAACCCTAAAGGGGTGAAATAGGGGTTCAAAGTTTGTATGGAAAAAAAGTTAAATCGGCACCGATTGTTATGAAATTTAAAATTCAGACTCTTAAAAATATTTCATTGAACACGTGTTTCATCATTTTTTAGAATTCACCCCCTAAAGGTGCAAATAAGGGGTTGAACGTTTGTATAGAAAAATCTTTAAACCGCCACCGATTTATATAAAATTTGGAAATTAGACTCTTAAAAATAATTCAGAGAACACGTGTTTCATGGTTTACTAGAATTCACCTCTAAGGGTGCAAATGAGCGGGCGAAGCTGCACGCGTCCGCTAGTGTAATAATAATGTAAATGCCAGTCGTAATGCAGGGGTACAAAGTGTGACTGTAAACGGTACTGGTTGTGTGTTCGATTCCCACTCGGGGGAAATGAAATATTTAATACTTAATATACAACTATACAACTAGAACTTAATTAGATTTACACTGAATAACGATTGTAGTAACATACATAAGCACTCCACTAAGCCTTACGTATTTAGTATATTAATGCAATGCGAGACAGTCATTTATATTCTGTCGATTGTTGTTAAGTAGGTTAATTGACTTATAGCGCTATAATACTACATTAGGTAGTTAGAAGTACGTGACATCGTCTGTATATATTGTAGAGGAAGCTTTAATTGACGTATTGAAGTCCAAAAGACGTAGAGTAAACTGAAATAATTTAATACCTTAGTATCTTAGCAACTATTATGAGTATTATCAAAGAAAAAACTATAATAATAAAAAAAATACTCAGTATAATACACTTTAAATATAAAAGTTAAAGAATTAAACAAATAATTGACACAATGTTGTTTTTTTTTTGTTGTGTTGCCCGTATCAAATCGCGAGGGCACTTCAGTAAGCGGGATTGTCAAAAAAGGCTAAGCATTTTTATTCAGTAGTGTTCTTTATTCCTTAATAATCAAGTTAATGGTAAAAAATGGTAAGTTAGTAGCGTAGCTATTAACGTTCAAATGCAACATTAATATTAATTAATATAATTTTATTAATCCTAAATGAGTATAAAAACACTTAATAGAATTAACATATTATAACAAAAAGTAGGTTTACCACAGTAATAAAAAACCGTAATCTTCAACATTTATTTTATATTTCAAATATTATTATAATATTTTATACGTATTATATTAATATTTCTGAAAATATAATTTGGAAAATCCTATATAATATATAGATATTTTTACAACATAACAACACTTGAAGCATCTACATAAATGAATATAGAAGAAATTCATCTTAAACAGTCTTTAAAATATTTTTTTTTTTATAAATATGGTGTAAGATCTTCATTAACATATTTGTCTACTGGGATTTTATCACCGAACTTCTGGAGTAGTTCAACGTAAAGCTCCATAGCTTTGTCTATGATAATAGGCCCTAACGATTTCATTAAGGTCCTCCAGTTCTCATTGAAGAATGCTGATACAATTTGGCCTGAAATTTTATTTTTCTTTTTAATAAACAATTATGAATAATTATGTCAGTAGCGCAGGGGCATAGATTGAGGCTCGATTCCCAGTCGAATGAAAAATTTAATATTGTCATTTTTTCGCTCTGGCGTCGAAGCAAAGCGCGGCGTTGAGATCAGCCATTCAACACGCAATGCCTCCAGAATTCGACATAAAATAGGGAACAGTGTCTTAACACTAGGCACCCTCTGTCTATCCTACTGTGCGCAGGATGACAATTAATAATTAAATCAAAATTTGAATATTTATTTTTAATATATCGTAAAATTTTATAGAAACTATTACTATTTATAATTTTAAAATAATAGCTTAGGAACATAACTTATTTTATACTTACTTATATCATTATTGGCAACCATGATCTTTTCAGTAACGAAGTGAGCATTTCCAATGTCGTAGTCGTACTTACTACCCTTATTTGAAATTTTCAAATAAATTTTACCGTCTTTCTTATAAGGAATAAGTTGATAATCGAATTTCATGTTTACTTTTTCTGTAAATAAAAATGAAATGTTTAATTATTAATTAAAGAATAAAAAGCTTATTTTTATTATTTAAACATATTATGTATATCAGTGTTGCGACGGTTGTGGGTTCGATCCCGAGGAAGTGAAATATGTATTTACGTTTATATTTAGTGTGTCTTAACACGAGGCTCCCTCTGCCTACCCTGCTGTGAGCGTGATACAGCGGGAAACTGATTTGATTTATCATTACAATTTTTTTATAAAGTTGTCAGAAAACGAAAATAAACGTGTATATCAATCATATACTATTTTACACAAAACCTAAAGATAATATAAGAACTTACCAACTTTTATCTTAGCTTTTCCATTTCTATTTACATTGTGGTCACCGGTTACACTCTGTATGACTGGACTGTCCCCCGTAACAATAAAATGTCCCTTAATAGTCAAAGAATCACAACTTACATCAACGCGACCCTTGTGTTTTTCTATGTCAGATCTAAAATAAAATAATATATTTGGTATTATATCTTTATAAATTAGAAAGTTAATTTATTTATCTATTTAAACGCAAACTCTTTTATATTTTATCACGAGTGATAATAAAATATTATAAATATATTGTATGAAGGAAATTAATGCTAGGTGCACGAATATCAACAATATGTTAATGCTCTAATGATGGCACAGGTACATTGACCTACTAATACTTTTTAAATAACTTACACATATGTAATTAAACGTAAAAGTATGAAAAATCCGTTAAAAATAAACGACAAAACATAGAAAATCCGTTAAAACCATGCTGTGCAAAAATATACTTGTAACTACTTACGAAAACTCATTGAGGATGCAATTTGACATGCCCTTTATGGTGCCTTCAGTGACAGTTAAGATGGCGGTATCCAAAATATTTAATGACACATTTTTCATTTCCATAGGATCTAGAGGTGGTATATCCAGTTCTGGTACACCAGATTTCCCAACTTCCTTCATCATGTTTTGATATAAACCCCTAAAGCATTCAGGATCCTTTATGCTACATTTTACGAGCGTGTCAACTGAAATATTATTAAAAGTGTTATTTGTAATTTTAAAATATAATTTTCTTTACATTTTTAATAGATATATAATATATATAATAGATAGCCATTTAAGTTAAAATTGTATAATAAAATTAAAAATGTTAACTTACCAAAATCAGCTTTACACGCTGATAACAAAGCAGTAAGCACTAGTGTGTTTAATGCGAACATTTTCGACTGTTATGTGTAGTTTAAAGTAATCTAAACCATTTTCGACTCACGTATATATATTACACGAAATAGCAAAAAACATACATAAAGAGACCGGTTACTAGATAACTCATCTATAAAAAATAGGAAGGTTTTAGATATAGTTATTAACTAACAGGCAGAAATATACATAATCAAAAATATAAGTTGCAAATTATTCAATTTTTCTTTCGTAAGCAATTATATTCGTATTATATAAATATATATTATATACCTTGAGTAACACTTAGCTATATTATGTAGAATTTGTATACGTGATTCAAGTAGTAATAAGAAAACAAATAAATTATTTAAAACAAAAACAATATTAAAAAAGGGCGGTCAACATTTTTATCAATTGTAAATGTAATATAGGCAATAGTTATACCATGTTACTACTAGCAATTAGAAGTATGCGCTAGGAAAATTCAAAAAAGAAAAAAAGGTGTCTTGTGAAAATGATTGCCTGAAAGTTGTATATAAATTAATTTAATTTAATATATTCCATTTTATAATAAATATTTAACTTTTCATGTAAAATATAAATAATTTAAAGTATAACTATGTAAGATTAAGGTAACTTTTACTTTTTAAGAAACCATTATTTAATTCCAAATTTATAGTTCAATTTAAACACCAATATGTTTTAAAATTTCAACTTAATAATTAAACTTAAAAAATAATAAATCTATCTTACTTATTAATTTAGTAGTTAGTATTTTAATTGTAAATGAAAATTTTATTATTTGCAACCTAGATGAAAACATGAATTTTAAGTTTAAAAAGACTACCATGGGATCCATTTCTTTTAGTATGCATAAGTAATATTGTCATTATATATATCAATTTGATAATAATACGACTCAGAGGTCAAATTAAGGTGCAAGAAGGTAAACATAAAAATGCAGATAACATAATTACATATTTATTTATCACAGAATAAGTTCATATTCATTTTAAACATATGGGGAGAGGTCATCACTTATGTACTTATTAGCTGCCACACCGTCACAGAACTTTTGTATGCGGGAAATAAAAATTTCAAAAGTTTTGTCTATGAACAGAGATCCATATGACTTCAAAAGCTGCCTCCAGTTGGCGTTGAAGTACAAAGATACTAAATCACCTGTAAAATATTCGTAATGATAATGTTATTTATTTATTCATTATTATTTAATAAGGGATTTTTATAGTTTCTTTAGGCTAACTTCATACAATACACGAACGCTTTGAATCTAACGGTTGTGAGTTCGATGCCTGGGTTGTGCAGAATGAAATATTTAATATTTTTAATTTCCATCTGGTAACGATCACGCAAAGCCTCGAGAATTCGGAAAATTAGAAAATGGGGGAGGCAAGTGTTTTAATGGAAACGAGATGGAAGGAAAATGGAAGATACAATGGGAAACTCAATTATTTATATATATAATGCTCACAATTTTAAACTGTACTTACTTATGTCGTTATTGCCAATGATAATGTTTTCAGTAGTAACGTGTGCGTTTCCAACGTCATAGCTATATTTAAGATCTTTATTTGAAATGTACAAATAAATTTCATCATTTATCTTATGGGGATACATTTGATATTCGACTGTCAAATTCACTTTTTCTGTAAATATTAATTTGTTTTATTAGTCTTTGTATTAAGCAAAATGTAAAAATGTAAGAAGTATAATCTAACAATTATTGTAAAAACTTATTACTTGTATTAGGTTCTCATGGTATATATGAAACTAAAAGTTTGAACAGACTATATACTCACCAAGTCTTAATTTAGCTTTTCCTTCACCATTTACATTAATGCCTCCAACAATGGTTTGTAGCAATGGACTTTCGCCCGCAACATTAAAATGTGCTTTTACAGTTATAACATCACAGGTGGCATCCAGTCTACCCTTATGATTGTCAACATCAAAGCTATAACAAAAGAATAATATTTTACACGGCAAATGTATTTGATACATTAAATTTACTATTATTTAAAATATTTTGTCAGACTTTATAGGCTTAAAGGACGAAATTTAATAGGGTAACAGGGTAATTGGGATTTTTAAAATGATGATTTTTTTGATTTCAGTGATAATTACTAAATAATGGTAAATGTCCAACATAATACAAACAACTAAATTCGGAATAGTTACTATTTATCTCCGAATTACATTTTAGAAATATTTTTGTCATAAACGAGATCGAAGTATCCGCCAAACATGCTAAGCCTAGCCAAAATTTAAATACTTTTATCACGGTTGCATCTAATTTTGTCAATATGGATTTATTAATACGAAGACAGACCAATTTAAACGTAATATTATTAAACTAGCGACCCTCTTACTGCTTCGCCCGCTTTTACTACTGGATTATTCATAGAATGTATGTTTGTACAAAAAAAAATATGAAACCAAATATATCGCGCTGAAATAATACATTCAACTCCAATCTTCGTTGCTATAGAGACAGGCGGGTTTCTTTTTTCGAGCTTGTGGTTAATGCTGAAGAGGGTATTCTGTCCCTGATGAAAAGCAAGCACTACGTGGCTGCCTGTGAGGAAAATTAAATAGAATGTATCGGCCGGGAATCGAACCCGGGCCGCCCGCGTAGCCGGCGAGCATTCTACCACTGAACTACCGATGCTTGTAAGGCAGGCGGGCGCGGCGGACATATGGCGAGTGGCGAGCCGTTTCGCAGCAAGGATTTTTTGATATTATAACAACTTCTAAAGTACTTTTTAAAATGAAAAACAGTAAAAGACAGTTTTGGTCTACATTAAATGGCCAACGTAACTAATATACTTATTTATATGCTGAGAGTAAGGGATAAGTGAAACTTGAGTCGGCACAGCTGATGAGTCAACGGCGTGATGTGTCAACAATTAAATGCGATTTTCTCTAAAACTATTCGCAATTTCGAAATAGTGTAAAAAGCTAATTTTATCTTCGTTTAACGTAGAAAATTAATAAAGTATTTTAAAGGATAAGGATTAATACCATTATGGAAAAATATACCTCACAATAAAAAATATATTGAAATTACTATTTTTAGACAGAAATATGATCACTACACGTTATCCTTAAAAGTTAAAAATATGCCGCCCCGGACTGTTTTGTAGATCTTATTAAGAGGAACAATACTCTAGTACATTATTTTCATGTAGTACTTACCATTAGGGCAGCGCATGCGCGAAAGTGTCTCAACGGGTAGGACTTTATACACATTTATCGTATTTATGTTAATTTACATAAGAATGTACAAATAATAAACTATATATAAACCTTCCCTGAGAAATACTCGACCTAATGGTGAAAGCCGCATAAAAATCCGTTGGGTGGTTTAGAAGAAGAAGAGTTAGAAAGTTCAGACAGACACGAAAAGCGACTTTGTTTTATAAGATATAGGATAGGATAGGACTAGCGGCCCGCTCGCGGTTACACCCGCGTGAACTATGTTATTATTAATTTCTGTCTCCATGACTACGTCCTAGTGACGTCTATGCAACATTTGAGACTCCTAGCATTTGTAGTAACGAAGTTTCATACAAACTTTCGACCCCAAAAACAACCCCTTAGAAATCGAATATTGCAAATTCCCGTCTTAGCGTGCACCTACGTCCTATAAATAACTCCTATGCAAAATTTGAGATTCCTAGCACATATAGTCTCTGAGATTTCGTGATGAGTGAGTGACCTTTCGATTTTATATATATAGATAGGATAATAAAATATTTGATGCACTTAGCAATATATTTTAAATAATTATATTAGTTATAAAAAATAATTATATTAAAAATCAATAAACAACATTATGTTATTAATCTGTACTCCGAACACGGTAATCGACCAGGACATTAAAATGCAATTTACTATGTATACTTATTGTATAATGAACGGAATAAATGTTCTTGGAACTACATACATAATGCAACAAATAACGATCTTAACCACTTAATGGTGTATGAGAAGGGAAAAATACTAGTACTAGATTAATGTTGTCTAAAAATATTCCAATAAACACATATCAAAATAGTAGGTATTAACTATAATATCTTTATTATACATGTACACTACATCTCAAGAAAAACTAAATATCTAATACTTTTTAATAATTTTCGCAATGTATTTTATATTGTTGGGTGGCTAGTATCACATATAAACATTAATTCCAAAATACGTACAAAAAATACAAAAAGAGAAAAATACTTACGAGAATTTGTTAAAAACGCATTTCGACATGCCCTTAGCCACACCGTCAGTGATGGTTAACACTAGGGCATCTAGAATATTTACCCCCACATCTTGTAAATGCAAAGGATCGAGAGGGAGTATGTCCAATTCTGGTATTCCATTTTGAGCATCTTGCAGTACTTTTTGATACAGTCCCTTCAAACATTCATTGTCTTTTATGCTGCATTTTGTTAGAGTATCAACTGGGAATATTAAAATGTTTGAAAATAACTTTATATAAGCGAAACAAAATATAAAATGTTAAATGTGCCAGAGAAAAAATAATTAAAGCAGCTTCACGCTGTATCCCACACACAGCAGGGTAGGCAGAGAGAACCTAGTGCTGAGACACTCCGTTCCCCACTGATTGATTGATTTATTTTTTTTTTATAAATAACTAAAAGCTCTAATAACTATATATTATTTTTAGCAATATATTTATATATTTTTTCTTACCGTATGCAGATTCACAAATACAGAATAAAGAGAACGTAACCACAACCGCGTTGATTAAGAACATTGTTTATTCTAGCATCTATCTAATCAAAGTAATCGTTAATAACACTCGACGCATTTATATATACTACGAAATAACAGAATGACATTTACAGAGAGGTTAGTCATTAAGCATAATAAAAATTAAAAAACAAATGAGATTTTTTAACGACACCCACTCTTGAAGCTTGAAAACTTTATTTATATAGATATTTTTTTAGTTTGTGGGGGGTACAAAGACATAAGTTAGTATTATGTAGGTAGTTGTGAGAAATGGGTATCTTAAGGCTCGCTCAAAAGTCATAAATTAAACTAAACTATGATATTTCAGTTAGGCTTGTTTCATAAACAGTTCTCAACTCTAAGATCGATCTTGAGATGTTGTTTTCGATATAATTAGATTTATTAGATAGATTATAATGAATTTTCAAACAATAGGTATATTTTATCGCATATGTCTACAATCTTTGTCTTTTACTTACATATTTTGATGGATTTAATAATAATAGTTTTATATATTTGCATTTCATTATTTAAAAATGAGGCATGAAAAAAATGCATAAAATAAAGACAATATAAATATTTATTTATAGTGTTAATTTATTTAACAGACACCACAGATTAATTTTAAAGATACAGAGTAAGATCCTCAGTTATGAATTTGTTCGCTGGCACACTATCACAAGCTTTTTGTATAATAGAAACCAAAATCTCCAAAAATTTTTTGATAAAATTAGGTCCAAACAACTTCAAAACCTGTCTAAAGTCAGCGTTGAAGTACGATGATACCACTTCACCTGTAATATAATAAAAATATTATTCTGATCCACGAATTTTGAAAGACATATTATGTAAATATGTACAAAATATATGGTGATGTCAATTTATTTATATCTTTCCGCCTACCTTAAGAATTTTTAAATGTTAAAACTATTTTTTTAGTTATATCAGATTAGACAAAAACCAATTAGAATTTTAACCCAAACGTTAACTAATTCAGACACATTTTAACTGGCATAAAATAAACGTATTTTTTTATTAAGTTTATAACTATAAATTATAATTCTATAAAAATTAACTTATCTTAATATTACTTACTTAGGTCGATACCGCCAATCTTAATGTTCTCAGCGTCTAAATGTGCATTTCCAACGTCATAACTATATTTAATATCTTTATTTGAAACGTGCAAATAAATTTCACCATTTTTCTTTTGCGGATAAATTTGATAATCGACAATCGCGTTTATTTTTTCTGTAAAGATAAATATGGACGGTGGATTATATATTTATATTTGTTTTTGTTAAACTAAGCACAACGTAAAATGTTGAAAAAAGTAATTATAAAATAAACTTATATTAACAACTTTTTAACCGCCACCAATATACCATATCTTAGACCAAGAATTTTTTGATATACAGAATTATTCTAATCAACATTTTTGGATTGAGAAGTATTGGATTAGAATATAGTATCTTTCATTTTAATGTGGAAGCCTAATATAATTTTAAACAACATAGTTAGGTACTATGTATATAATAAAATTACTATTAGATCCAAAAATTTATTCAAAGTTTAAGCTCGGAGAATGTACCAAACTTTCCTTGTAAGATATCTCACAAACAAGACAACCACAAAATAGATTAAAACAAATAATACCTTGCTATACAAAAAATGCGTAGTATTACTAACGAGTTATACTCACCTACTTTTAATACAGCTTTTCCATTGCCATTTACATCATTGCTTCCAATAATGCTCTGTATTACTGGACTGTCTCCCGCAACATTGAAATGTGCTTTTGCAGTTAAAACATCACAGGTAGCACCAACACTTCCTCTATGTTTATCGATGTCAATGCTATATATGACAACAGTAATTGAGTATTCTAAAGTATTAATTATAAACTAAAACGCAACATAATTTAAACTCACATTTGTCTCACATCCAAATACGTTTACCATTTAGACTATACGGTTACAATTTATTATGACATTTTTTTAAATATATTTAGGAAAGACATAAAAGTTATTAAATAAAATTGATTTTCTTTTTTTCTAGTTTCACACTGTATCCTGCAGGGAAGGCAGAAGGAAAAAAGGATTGTTAAGACACTCCGTTCTCCTTAAAATATTTCCGTTCTCTACTATTGCTTTCTTAAATAAATTTATCCATGCCTTAATAGTATCAAAAATTTAAAAGATTTTTTTTAAGTTTTTTAAATAATCTACCCAGATTACCATTACACTCTTAATACACTTCTCTCATATATGGAAATAAACTGGGATAGTACGGACCCTAAATTTATATTTAAAAAAAACTATACAGAGACATTTGTTCACGACCAACACGTACACAGTAGGGTAAATTACGATAAAAATTATATTTAAACTTATAAATATTAAAAAGGGAGAGCATACTTACGAGTATTTCTTAAACACACATTTTGATATGCCTTTAGCTACACCATCAGTAATGGTTAAATTAACAGCGTCTAGAATATTTAATGATATATCTTTGAAGTGCAAAGGATCGAAAGAGGGTATGTTAAATTCTGGTATTCCTTTTTCACCATCTTTCAGTATCTTTTGAAACAGTCCCTTCATACAACCATTATCTGTTATGCTGCATTTTGTAAGAGAATCCACTAGAAATAAATGATTATTTTGTATCAGAGATATAAATATAAATTAAAAGCCAAGTTAAATAGTAAGTTTTATATTTCACTCGGTAATTGTTTACGTACAGGATTTATAAAATGCCCGATTTTAAACGTTAATATATTAATAACCATTTGAGTTAAATTTATGTTCAAATTTTCTACACATGCAATATATTTCAATTGGTTTACCGGTTATGAAGGGCTTAAAATTTACTTGAAATGGTTCTGTAACATACACATTGCACGTTTCCACAATAATATTATGATATCGCTTATCTTATCCCATTAACAAATAAATATATTATACCAAAATAAATAAAATAAATATATTATTTATAATTTTATATAAGTATTATCATCTTCCTTACCGTATCCAGATTCACAAATATATAACAAAGAAAAAGTTACAACTAATAAATTAGTAAAGAACATTGTGTATTCTTGGATTTAACCAAAATAATCTTCCATACACTCGACTCATTTATATATACTACGAAATGGCATAAAAACCTTCATAAAAAGGTCAGTCTTCAGGTGCTTTATTAATTGAAAAAAACATAAAGGACTACTTTGGCCATTTTTTATGAACTATAGTAGGTCGGTGTAATCTTTGTGGAATTTTATAAAAATAATGATGTGAATCTTATCACAGGTTCATTTCCTCCGACGACGTTCTTTTTATCCCGCTTAACACCATGGGTTCGACTGTCGGGCACAAAAGTCGAAAGTCGAAGTTTTAACACTGAAAAGACCGGGTTTCCAAATATGTATGTTTATGATAAATATTCTTATGATGAAGCCGAATTTACTTGAGAAACCGCCGCAATGTTTCAATTTTGGACGGACAATTCAGTACAGAATTCAGTGCGGAAAGTGCCTACTTTAGCATACCTTAAGATTTTTATTTATTTTTTGGCCCACCGCTCAATTTTCCTAAATAAGCAGAATCGTTATAACCCAAATAAAAAATAATAATATAAAAATCAAAAACATATGCAGATCAAAAATAAATTTAAATTAACATTAATAATATTCTTTAATTTATTTAAAAAAAACCATAAGTTATCTTTATCTCAAGGCAATGACCACAATCTATTCGCATGTTATAGCAGTTAATTTTTTTTACTAAGTAAGTATCTCTTTTTTAATTTTTTTATGCATAACATATAGTATAAAAAAATAGGCACAGCGGGGTAGGCAGAGGGAACCCAGCGTTAAGACACCCCGTTACCCATTTTCCACCGAATCCTGGAGATCGATTCTTAACAAACAAGGGGAGGTCGTCTTCGACTTATGTATTTGTTAGCATCCTCACCATCAACTTTTGTATCTTTCAAATAAAAATTTCAATTTTTTTGTGTATTAAAAGAGATCCATAAGACTCCAAAAGCTGCCTCCAGTTGGCGTTGAAGTACAAAGATACTAAGTCGCCTGCAATAATAACAATGCATTGGTTATAATAATTGTATTAATTTATTGTAATTTTCGCCGTCCCTTTAGGCTAATTTCATACAATAGATCCGATAGATCTAATGCCGTGTTTTGTCAAATAAAATCAGGAAAATATGTGTGATTATAAATAACTGTTTTGTTTAATATAATAAGCACATCATGAATAAAAAGATCCACCTCTAATATGGTGGGATAAAACCCCCATGAACGTTCAGTATTTTATTAAGCGTTTACAGGGGGTAAACGCGACGCCGGTGGATTCCACTGGGGGGAATAAAATATTTAATATTTTAATTTTGTCGCTCTGGTAACGACGCAAAGTATCCGCCAAATATGCTAAGCCTAGCCAAAACTTAAATATTTTTATCACATTTGCATCTAACTTTGCCAAGATCGATTTATTAACACGACAGACCAATTTAGAACTAATATTACAAAACCGCCAAGTCACCAAGATGATTCTTACTAAATATATCGTTGGAGTATTTTATTTGAAACGGCTGCAATTTCTGTTCTGTTCTGTTCTTTCTATTATGGCGTTCCTAGCGTGCCAGTTGAGCACAAAATCACTTCGCCAGTGTCACGTTGAATGGAGAAAGCAATTTCTTTATGCCTTTTTCTTACTTGTATATTTTGAAGGATATAATAATAATATAATAGTTTAATATTTTTGCATTTCATTAAACAAAAATTAATACTATAGTACAATAGATAAAAAAGTGGATGGCGTTTGAACAAAATAAAACGCATGGAATGCAGGCAATATATAATGCATATTTATTTATCATATAGACCATAGATCATTTCTAAAGATACGGAGTAAGGTCCTCAGTTATGAATTTGTCGGCTGGCACGCTATCACAAGCCTTTTGTATAATAGAAACAAAAATTTCTAAGAATTTATTGATAAAATTAGATCCAAACATTTTCAAAACTTGTTTAAAGTCATTGTTGAAGTACGCTGATATCACTTCACCTGTAATATATTAAAAATTATTTATCTACTCACGTATTGCTAAAATTTTGAAGGGTATATACATTCATGTACACAAAGTATATGGTGATAACCTTTTAAAAATTTTCTTAAAAATGTATTTTAAAAATTTCTACTTGTTAAAACTCATGTTTTAGTCGTACTAGACTAGACAAAAACTTATATATATATACCCCAAGTAGAATTTTAATTCAAACGTTAAATAATTTAGACAAATTTGAACTGCTTTACAATAAACGCAATTTTTCGTTAATTTTGTTATTTATACTTAAATCTTAAATCTGGGAAGTTCTAGTTCAAGCACTCTGTATCGTCTGTCAAATAATATATTTCAATCAAATCATTTTCAGAAACCAGAATTTTTTCGATTTATTATTATTAAGTTCAAAATTATAACTTACAATGCTATAAAAATTAACTTATCTTAATATTACTTACCCATGTCGGTACCGCCAATCACTATGTTTTTAGCCTTTAAATGTGCATTTCCAACGTCATAATTATATTTAATATCTTTATCAGAAACTTTCAGATAAATTTCACCATTCTTCTTTTGCGGATAAATTTGATAATCGACAAAAGCGTTTATTTTTTCTGTAAATATGCACAACGTAAAATATTTAACAAGATACTTGTAAACTAAAATTATTTTAACAACTTTTTAACGGCCATCGCCATGCTATGGACCGAGACCCTAAGGTCCCTAGACCCTAAGGTTTCGGCCTCGGTCCACAGCATGGCGATGGTCTTCTAAAAGAGACCAAGAATATTTTCGGTATGTAGAATTTTGAGCTCGGAGAGTAGGCCAAATATTAATTGTAAGTTTTCTTTACAAACAAGCGAACCCCAAAAAAGATGAATACCAAAAATAGCGACAAATAGTACTCACCTATTTTTATCGCAAATTGTCCATTGCCATTTGCCTCATTGCTTCCAATAATACTCTGTATTATAGGACTATCTCCCGCAACAATGAAATGTGCTTTTGCAGTTACAACATCACAGATAGCCTCAACATTTCCTCTATGTTTCTCGATGTCAATACTATAACAATAATTGTGTATTTATTCTAAAGTATTAATTATACACCATAATTTAAACCCACATTTATCTCACATCCAAATACGTTTACCATTTAGACTATATGAATACAGTTTATTCTGACTATATTTTAAATACATTTAGGGAAGTCATTAAACTTACTAAATAAACTGATATTATTATTTTTGGCATTAAGCTGTATACAGCACATAGCAGTGTAGGCAGAGGGAAACTATTGTTAAGATCCTCTTCCGTTCCTCACTTTCGGTCGAAATTTGGAGGCATTGTTACCAGAGCGAGGATATTAAGTATCAACTGCTTCGAGTGGGAATTGAACCCACAATATTCCGCTTAAGTCACAATCCTGTGCCTCTTCGCCAAGACTGCCTCAATAAAATTAAAACATGCTTATCTAGCAAGATCTCTTAATAACCTTCTCGACTTATAGACAAGAAATAATTAATTTAATTAAATAATAAAAAAAAGATAGCAGACACTTACGAGAATTTCTTAAACACACATTTTGATATGCCCTTAGCTTCACCGTCAGTAATGGTTAAATTAACAGCGTCTACAATATTTATTGATACATCTTTGAAGCTCACAGTATCGAAAGAGGGTATGTTTAATTCTGGTATTCCTTTTTCACCATCTTTCAGCATCTTTTGAAACAGTCCCTTCATACAATCATTGTCTTTTATGCTGCATTTTGGAAGTGAATCCACTGGAAATTATTCATTATTTTAATTATTACACACATAAGCACACAACATCCGTATTTTGATCTTTATCGAAATATATTTATCTCATCAATGACATAAATTTGAAATGATCGCCAAGTTAAATGTTAAGCTTCACAGGTGAAGCTAAGCAAGAGGCATTACTAAAAACGAATAGGAGATTAAAATTTAAGTTTTAAATTTCTCTCGATAATTGCTTTTGTAGAGGCTTTAGTGTATTTAGTCAGTGTGCTATCTCCACCTGTAATGGATTATTAGGTTGATATGTTTCGTTGCTGGTGGTAAAAATAGCCAAGTCCAATTTGTAACTTGAATTTTCTACCGAGTGTACACAAAATTCGGCACCTCCCTCCTCCCATATAATATATATAAAATATAAAATTTTGGTATATCTTTTTTAAAAAATAATAATTAAAAATATTATTTATTATTTTCCTTACCAAATCCAGCTTCACAAATATATAATAAAGAAGTAACAACTAATAAATTAGCAAAGAACATTGTGTATTCTTGGATCTAACCAAAGTAATCTTTCATACATTCGACTCATCTATATATACTACCAAATGGCACAAAAACCTTTACAAAAAGATCTGTCTTTAGGTACATTAGTATTTGAAAAAACATAAAGGACTACTTAGGGCATTTTTTATGCATTGTAGTAGGTTTGTGCGATCTTTATAAAATTTTATAAATATAGTGATATCAATCTCATCACAGTTTTATTTCCTCTGAGTGACTGTATGGTCACTCGTTTACTTTTTGTTGTTTTCAGACAAATATATTATAAATAATCTTCTAATGAAGCGCAACTCAACGCTGTACTTGAAAAATTGCCACATAGTCTCAATTTTGAACGGACAAATAAGCAACAGCACAGAATATACATATATGCGGGATACAGCGTTAAGCTTCACTCCAATACGCAACCTCAAGAATGCAACGGAGAGACCCCTGTTTACGTCGAGTGTTTTCTAGGAAATTAAACATAATATACTGATGTTGGGCCTTATTTTATTCACAGGAATATTTCATTATGCTTGCAGGTAAAATGGAGATTCTTCGTGTATTGAAGGACTAGGACTTTTATTTTTTGGCCCACCGCTCAATTTTCCTAAATAGGCAGAATTATTATCACCGATATGAAAAATAATCTATATATATAAAAGGACTTGTCCTCACTGACTGAGGTAAGACGCACGCACAGCCGTAACCGCTGTGCGTAGAAACGTGGAATTTGGACAGATGTTTACTTTCGTAATCTGGACATCCACTAAGAAGGGATTTTGAAAAATTTTAATCCTAAAGGGGAGAAATAGGGGTTGAAAGTTTGTATGGAAAAAAATTTAATCGGCACCGATTTTTATAAAATTTGAAATTTGGATTTTTAAAAGCATTTAATTGAATACGTGTTTCATCGTTTTGTAGAATTCTCTCCCTAAGGGTGCAAATAAGGGGTTGAAAGTTTGTATGGAAACATCTTTAAATCGCCACCGATTATTATAAAATTTGAAATTTAGACTCTTAAAAATATTTAATTGAACATGTGTTTCATGGTTTTTTAGAATTCACCCCTAAATACGCAAGCGAAGCTGCGCGCGTCCGCTAGTAATATATAAATCAAAAAACATATGCATTCTGTAATTTGTTAAAAAAACTATGAGTTATCTTTATCGCAAGGCAATGACCACAATCTAATCGCATCTTATAGCAGTTTATTTCTTTTTTAAATTTATACCTGTACCTAAGCCAGTGATAAATGTATTGTGAGAAAAATTTAACATCCTCGTACGAGTAAACATTATATGTATCATTTTTAAATACAAGTATAATTATTCATTATGCATCCATGTCATCTAAATATAATATTTTTTTTGCAGTTAACTGTGAAATTTTTATTCTAAATTATATTTTTAAGTAAATGTAAAGAGTATGACGCCATAAGTATTTTTGCATCATTCAATCGTGTGGAACGGGCCGGCCCGTTCCAGACGTTCCACACTACGTTATTATTAAGTTCCCCTGAACTTAATAATAACGTAGTTCTCGAGACATATATGAGAAAAACCTGGACCGTTGCCACACTTTTCGAAAAAGTAGTAGAAGAAAGATGTATTTTTAAATAAGAAGATGAAAAGAAAGAAAGAAACCGACAGATGCCGATAGTGCTATTTATCATAATATATCAAAAAATAAATAAGTTTTTAAAAATTAATTAAATATCTACCTAAAACTAGCCATTGAGGGTTTATGTTTATATTGTATCTAATATTAAAAGTTTTTATACGACTTACTACAAAAAACTTATATAACCTACCGACGATCTTATATATTCAATTCCAATTTGATTAGGTTAGGAGGCAATTATCTTAAAGTACAGAGTGTCTGTCCGTGAGTTCGTGTCCACTGAGTTTCAGGGCGAAGAGTTAAAATACTTCACAAATGTTGGGGCTTTTCTTGCTTGTACTCTTGCTTTTCAGAAAGAGAAAAGCCCCAACAGTGGCATATTAGTTATAAAAAAATAACAAGGATAAAATTTATAATCTAAGCCAAGAGCATTTACTATTAGAGAGATTCATTTCATTTTTATTAAATTTTTTTAGGCTGTTCGCTAATGTTTCAGCATTTTATTTTATTTACTCGTATATGTTCGTAAACTGTGTCATCTCCACACGGCATAATCTACAGGCTTTGAGGCTATAGGTACTTATGTATGTCAAATTATTTTTTTTCATTCTATTTTAACACTTTTCTATAGTACATTACCAATATATATAAAATTAGATTCCTCGCAAGCAGCCACATAGTGCTTGCTTATTTCTTCAGGGACAGAGTACCCCCTCTTCCCAGCCCTTCCCCCCTCAAGGTGTCGGTTCGAAAAAAAAAGTTAGTTATCGTGTATTGCGTATTTATGTGTCAATTTGTATAAAAGAGATTCCTTTATTCACTGTGTGATTGACAGACTACGCACACCTAAAGCTCTTGCGCGTAAGTATCTGAAATTGGGGATGAGGGTTCCTTAGGGAGTACGCGGGATACTAGCAGAGCATTTCCACAGTCCTTGTTAATAAACCCGGTAAAAGGATACTTGCAGAGCATTTTTTTAATATCATACATTATCTTGTATATCAAAATTATGCACTGTTTTTCCTTCTGTTATTTAATAACTGCATATATAATAATTAATAATTGCTAATTAGGAGACAAGGTTATTTAGGTTGTAATAGTGCCTAGATATTGTAATAAGCAATTTTTCATTTATTTTAAATTTTCACAAATTCAAATAATTAAACTTGCCAATGTATATGAAAATAACTTGCGCATTTATATATTTTTTTAAATAATGAAATTTTCAACCTCATAATTTAAAATTGTAGCTTGTATAAATTTAATAAAGTAAATATAAACATAAAAAGCTACTAGAAGCTAGTAATTTACCTGTTATTGAAACAATATGCTATTGTTATGCGCACAAATATTTATTGTTGTGCGTACAAACTGTTGATAGCTAATTGTGTTTTTGCCTTGACATAATTTTCAGGCACTTTATATTTTAGTTATCATAATATAATATTATATATTTAATTAAAAAAAAACAACTTTCAGTCATTTCTGAGTATTGCTAGTATTGTATAAAGCTAGTATTGTATAAAACTCGTCGGTTACTGACTGCCTACCTTAAATTCATGTAGGTCCCTTGGGGATTGAAGTCTTTCTTCAAATTCCACGGGAACGGGAAAAAGGACTCTGGCTTCATAAAGACCACGCGAACGATTGCAAATACCTTTTGATTTTTCTATAAATTAATGGATATTACTTTAAATCGTGTAAAACATACGTTTCTACATACATTCATAATTTTTTAAATAAAAAAATATAATCTTGCTTACGTAAGAAATTAAATTTTACGTTACTAGTATGAATACTCAATAAACACATATGATATATGTTATTTTAAAATTTTATTATATTTGTAGGTAGCTTAAAATAACTGACTATAAATTTCAAGTTCAAAATAATTAAATATTTCAAGTTCAAAATTCTTTGACTTTGATTTTCTGAGGTCGAGCCAATATAACAGTCATTAACATTTATTCAGAAAAACAGTTTAGCTTATAAAATAATTGGGATTACTCAAAAAATTACTACAGTCTACAGTATAAATGTAATATAAAAAAAAAATAAAAACAGCACCATTTATTTTTCGACTTAAAAAGAATACTTATAATAATTTGTGTATAATATAACTTACAAAATAAGGAAAAAGAAAACTGTTCGTTAATTTTTTTACCTCAACTAATACCTCAATTAATTTAATTAGCTAAAGACATAAAGCGCGTCGTTCAGTTCCGCCACTGAACACACAATGCCTCCAGAATTTGGCAGAAAATTGGGAACGGAGAGTTTAGGTTCCCTCTGCCTACTCTGCTGTGTGCGATTTTTTTAACAGGCGTAACGCTGATAAAAAAATCAGTTGTACAATTAAGTCAAAGCTTCGCAGTTAGGTTCTAAACCAATCGTACTATATAATGATTTATAACAAATAAAATTCATATGGTATTTCTTACACTTTATTTCACTTATAGGTACTAAGTACCCACCTTAGTATGTCAGTATGGAATTGATAGAAACATTAGTTGTAATTCCTAAGTTTGTTTGCCTATTACTTAACAAACTTGTTCGGGTCGTGTTGAAATAGTGAATAGGGGAAAGTGGGGCGATTGCACGCAATTATGGGTAGAGAAAAATCAAGGAAATTGTATAATTACATTCGTATATTTTTGTGTATTAAATGTAAATTATTACTATGTAAAATAATCAATAAAGAAATAATGCTTATTTATATTTTTCAATGCAGTTGCATTTTATCACTTTAAGTATTACAATATGATAATAAATTAGATTCAAATATTTAATCAATTTCCATAGATGAACAATTATGAAACCGATGAACGTAAAAAAGTGGCAAACGATGTGTTATAACTCTAAGATCCCAGGTACCCTCTCCCTATCTCGTTACGTACAGAATACAGCGCGAAACTAAAAATAAGTATGCCATTATTTTGATTATTATTAATGTTATGCTTATTTTAAATAAATCCACGTTAAACAATACCTTTGCCTTGACTAACATGATAAGTACATGTTCATATTTACTTTGATTAAAATGTGCGTAAAATATCATAATTATAAAACTGATACTATAAATTCATCTACACATGTTTGTACCTTGCCAAAATATGGCTTTGGCCTTAACAACATACATAGGCACATAGGCCCTAAACCTTAAAATATCCAATATGTACCTTAATACGTAGTAATATTAATAGGTACTTGTGGTTATTTCAGCCTTTCCAATGCTTGATAATGATTATTGTATATTCAAGCCGTGCTAACCAGACCGTTAATTTGATTCATGCACAAACCGGATTATAGGGCGCTATAATTACGTACCTACTTACCAAAGAAGGTGTTAACCCCTTATCCTTAATTATTTCTTATTTAAATTGTATTAAATTTATTTTTACTAAACAAGTGACATAAGTAGTACTAAACAAGTGAAATAATTTATGTAAAGCCTGGGTTTATGGGCCATCAGACTTTTATCAAAATTCATCCAGTAGTTTTAGCGTGAATCGTGAACAACAGACAAAGATTACAAAAAAAATTATTTTTGGGTTCGTTACTTAAATATAGAAAAGAGAGAAGAAAGGGTTTTTTTGTCAAGTAGAATTCGCGTCTTCTATCATATTATATGCAAAAATAGACTGCCAGTTGCTATTACTAAAATATATTGTTTTATTAAATTCCATTATACAAAATGGTACGCCCTGTAATTGGAGACGCCAATTAGTTGAGCTAAGTCAGACCATGACCTAATCTATTCCTAAAAGCCTTAAGAGATTGTATTACTTTATATATTATATCATATTTTTCTTTCTTTTTAGCTTCATGCTATATACCGCAAGTAGTAGAGGAGGCAAAAGGAACATGGGAATCTAGTGTTAAAACACTTCGTTCCCCTACTTTCCCCACTCAAGGCGTTGCGTATTGAGTGGAGGATTTCAACGGCGCGCTTTACCTTCTTATCAGAGCGAAAAAGTGAATAAAATAAATATTTCATTGCCAAAAGTGAAAATTGAACCCACAACCGTCACGCCTACAGTCACTCACTTGAGCCACTGCGCCACGACGGCCTCGTCTAGTGTTTCAAAATTTCTAATAATATTTTAGCCTTGTTTGAAATTATCTACTATAAAAAAACAAAAAATAAGGTAAGGTTAATGGTGCACCATAAACACTTGTTTTCATGAATAAAAATGCTTGAGAATAGCTTAGGGGCTCCATGAAAGAGGATTTTTAAAGCAACACTCGCTAAATCTCGACGTCAGCACGTTCGTCTCGCTCGCCGACAGCTCTTTGCGAATAGCCTTGACCGTGAATCTAGCTAGCCCCTAAGATTTCTAACATATCAACGATTTTACAATCTTTGTTTCGTGCATTTTATTTTGTTTTTTTTTTCATTTAGAAGAGGGGAGGAGAGGGAATCTAGTGTTAAGAGTTAACTTATTTTCAAAGCATTGGGTGTTGAGTGGGAGAACCTATGCCTTAACAATCAATGATAAGGTTTTATTGGTAATATAAAAAAAACAATCCAATCCCATATTGTTAATTCGAGTTATATTTCGCTGTATCGTCTTAGCAATCGCAATTGTAACAATTATTAGTAAGCTGAAGCATATCGTAGTGTAAACTAGTTCATCCTGCAACTCGATCTTCGTGAATTACCATCAAATTAAACTGGACCCAATTCACAGAAGACAAAGGTTTTAATAAAACTTGGCAACGTGTACTTGGATATTTCCGTTTTTAGATTCGGTTATTCCTAATATTTCACCGATTTTACAATCTGTGCTTCGTGATTGCATTTTATTTGGTTTTATGTTTTTTCCCCCTTTCATGGCGCATTCTGCATATAGCAAAGAAAGGCAGTGGGAACGTAGTGTTAAAACACTCCATTCTCCACTTTCCGCCAAATTTTCGAATTATTGCAGGTTCAGTTACGGAACTCAATGATATTTCGGTTTCCAGACTTTTTAAATTTTAAAACAGTGTGTATACCTATTAAACTTTAAACAAATATTTGTAGCTACTTTTGCATGATTGAATGGAACGTACAAACTTTCACATTTATAACAATAATAACATTATATCATATTGCAAGGATGTACGCACAATCATTAATAACTCAACTGCCAAGAATTTTTTGTTATTAATAATGTAGTTTTTAGTTTGAAGATAAAATCGAATACTTAATAATTTAATTTTTGCATTATACCTAAAAAATTAAGTGCGTTTATTTATAAAGATTTTATACATATTTTATTTGTGTTTCTTAAATAGAAAAGATATTTATTTATAAAGTAAATAATTAAAAATCAAATCACCGTTGCTATTTTTATTAGATTTCCAATTACAATGACATTCAGAATTAATTTGAAAATATTTAATTGTACCCGATATTATACAATTGTGATATTATCAATATTATATATATGAATTATTTTCAATATTTATAGTAATTAATTAAACTAACCACAGAATATTCATAATATGTCCTTATAAATTATAATAGGAAGTCCTGGTATTATACCAAAATTTATTGTTTATTGCAACTCATTACCGCAAATAATAACATTACGAATTCCCTTTCCGTACATTATAAGAATGTCGTAGTAAAAGTCATATAAGCGGACGTATGAGGTGTAGGCTTGTAACCGCGATCAACTAACTCCTGCGTTCACAAAGTCGCCGATTTTGAATGCAGGCGGTCAACGCATACCGTGCACCAGTAAACGTAGTATATAAAACGTATTAACCATCGTACCGTGAAAAGCAGGCTTCTTAACAAACACTTAGAATTTGTGCAATCTACAATGAGAAAGAACTCGTTTCAATTTACATTTACATAAGGAGTACTAACTTAGGAAGGTCAGTGTGCCTGTAGGTTTCGGAACAACTGACGTATTTTCGTAGTTCAATTTTGGATTAGTGTGATCTAACGCGATGTGTGAAAGACATGTTTTAGTTTTTTCCTTGGTGGCAGTGATGCTGGTCTTCGTGAACAGCTCCTCGGCCCGTCTCGCGCGTAAGTTTTACATTTTCTATTGGCGGTATCTTACGAATTATCTATGAATGATTATCTATTCGGATTTGTCGGACTGCCTTTTTATGACTATTATTAGATATTAGTAGCTACAATTAATTATATTTTTTGCGAATTACAAATAGTATTTCAATATTATTGTAATTATATTACTTGTTCCTATTTAATTATAATTATTACAAACTTTTTAACTCTTATGAATTAAGAAAGTTTAAATCCCGCTATGTTCAAATTTATATACGGTACCTAAAATTTGTCGTCAATATTAAGTTACATGATGAAAAACATAAAATAGACAGAGCTATATTTTGGCCTTGGCATATGACCCAGTGTGTTCCAAAATAGTCACAAATACAATACAACGTAGCTTAACAACGTATGTACCTACGTGTTATTTACTAACGTTACTAGGCCTCACGCGAATTTTATGGTGTCGTCTATACTTTTACAATATAATACAAAAAAGTTCATACAATATTATTTTAATTTGTTGTAAGAAATAACATAAAACATGCGTGTTTGTATATAAAAGATTTGGATTTGTGTGATATAAATTATTGGTAAAGTATATTAACACATATAATTATACCTGATAATTCAGGATGTCCATCATATAGCTTAAGGTAGTACGGCCAGGGATGGGTATGTGAGACACAGTAGATTCAAAAATAACATTAATGCATTTATACTCAAATCTAATAAATATGAGATCAATTCTGTCTCATAGTTAACTAAATTTTCATATGAAACGCTTATATAAGCAATCCTATATTAGCTCCAAATTTCACTTACTCAGTTTGACGTTTACTGTTTGGATTTCATGGGATATGTACAGAATGTGTGCCGCCAAGTTTGAAATGCAATATTTGCTTGAAAACTTGCCGGGAACTTTTCTAATTAAGCTTAATATATTTAAAATATATCGCCTAACGAATGCCCATGCATATATTATACTAATTATCGCATCAAAAGCATATTTGTATAGTTGTTTTTAATCCTATATTGTGAAAAGGTCAACGTGACAGCTGGAGGGTTTGATTCCCATTAGAGGGAAGGAATTATTTTTATTTCCTCATTAGCAACAAGACGATGTGCGGCGTTAAGTTTCGCCAATCATTACACAATATTTCTAAAATTGAAAAGTAGGGAACAGAGTATCTTAACAAAAAACAAAAATAATAACCGAAAAACTTAACTGATTTTCGCAATATACAACTTGTAAGTAAAAAACTGCAAATAAATGACACAGGTTCTACCTACTCGTACACATACATGCCCATTCTACTATTATAATAATCGCCTCAACAGATCGCGTGCATCAAACGCGATACTTGAAATTGGCCAACACTGTGGCGCGATGTCGACTTGCTAAACTTATGATATACTCGTAGTTTGCGATTTATGTCACAAGGCGTATATCCTTATACAAATACAGTATATATTTGTATATATAGCAAGGAATAGATAATAGTGATAATTCACTTTATGTTCTATTAATACACCACACTTACTTAAAAAATATATAATTAAACGACATTTACGTTTAATTATAAATAACTACTGCTTTGAGAAAGATTTGTGTCAGCAATTATTCTCAAACAGACGTTCTCATCCTCATTACAATTGCGATATAATATGGAGTGTATTAAGTAATTTAAAATATGAAAACTATGAATAAAATTCTATGCTATTCAATTCTTTTCTGTTACCTATTACGCACCACAATGTCAACAATATTTTCTGTTATTAACAGCCTTAATAAAGTGGTAAAAGAGCGGCCAAGTCCACGAAACGACGCCATAAGTATGCAAAACACATGCACCATATCCATAAATCTGTGTGAAATACCCTTGGTGTTGGTAAAAAAACAAAATATAAAAGACTATATCGTAAATAAAATGACTCCATTAAAATTTTTTTCCTGTTCAAAATGAATTTGAAATAATTTTTTATATTATATATTTCATAATTTTGTAGTTAGGAAAGACAAGTTGCATCATATTGTGTACAGTACTTGGAAAAGATTTTAAAATGAGATGATGGAATCACCTGTCACCTTGCTTATAAATTTGCAATATTTATTTAGCGATGTTTATTTTTATAATATTGAAAATGTCTAACATTTTATAATCATTCTGTTCTATCTCAACAATGATTCGCAAGAAACCACATACATACATGAGACCAATTATTTAAGAAATAATGTATCTACGTTGTAATATGACAAAAGACCGCCATTACGGTTGTTTAATGTTAAGATTCTGTAACGGCTGCTTCGCAATGCACATGTTTATCTTTTTAAACAATTTTAAGTAGCTTTTATGGAGATAAATGGTTAGCAATTTAATATATTATCATGAATGTTAAATTATTATGAATGTTGTCAACATTTTGATATTCATAAAGTGTAAAATATCTACTTCACGCTGTATTCTGCATACAGCGGGGTAGGCAGAGGGAACCTAGTGTTGAGATACTCCGTTCTCCACTTTCTCAATACTGGAGGTCTTGCGTGTTGAGTGGCGGATCTCTTCTTCCAGAGCGAAGAAATGAATATATAAATTTAAATAAATATTTAACTTCCGCGAGTGGGAATCGAACCCACAATCAGTCGCATTTTTAGTTGTGCCCCTCCGCCACGACTGGCATCAATAAAATATAAAAAGTATATATTATAATATAAATAGTATAATAAAAAATCTCAACTTTAAAAATGAGCTTATTATTATAGTTTTAAATACAGCGGGGACAGGAGTGCCTTGACACTACCTTCTCAAATATAATGTAGTTATTGAAAAAAGTAACATTCGTTTCCAGCTGATTTCATTCACCCGTGCAACAACACAGAATCAGCCTGTCTAATACAATCCACACAAGATGCTATCCCAGACTTCTCTAAAGGCTTACCACTGCTCGGAGTACCACCACTAGACCCATTTGTTATTAATGAACTTCCGATCCAGTTGCCAGGAGTCAAGGTGACCTTCTTGGATGGAAAAGTGACGGGCCTTCGCAAGTGTCAAGTGCTAAATGTCGAGTGAGTTGGTTTTTTGTACTAAGTGTAGTAAGGATAGTTTGTAGATTTGTAGAAAAACTGCAATTTGGTATTGCAACGGGCTGGGATTCGGTATATTCTGGTGTCTACATATAAAAAAACAGACGTCTTTACGTATGTCTAGCGTCCTCCAGTAAGAACCGTAGTAGATTCTTATTTTCACTCCGTTTCCCATTTTATTTCCATTTAAATAATATAGCACGTTGGGTGAAGGAACCTAAAACACACGTTGTACAAGCAGACCGGAGTAACGAATATATTTTGAATATAATAATCTATAATTAATATTCTTCTTTTAGATATTAGAATAAAATTTTAATGACGTGATAGATAAAATTACGTACTTTTGTTATTTGATAAAATTCTTCAATATTTATAACATACTACATATTTTAAATACTAGTTCACACGTCCGAGAGGCGTGTCATCCTAGAAATCCGAGATATGTATAAGATAATATTTCTAAAATTTACCTTGTCCTATTTACAGAGCATACCTGGAAAGAAATATATTTATTTTAGAAATAAGATGCAACATAACTATCAAGGGAAAGTACACGGCTGTTGGGAGGTTACTTTTATTCCCGATAAATGGTGAAGGCGATTCAAAGATTAAAATAGGTAAGTCATATATTTATAGGTAATCTTTAATTGTTGTTAGCTTTAGCTACGTAAAATTATATATATCTACCCTAAAATTCATTGATAAGTCACCATGATTTCTATTGAAAACTTAACATAAAAAACGTCTAAAAATTATAAATATATTATATTTTCATGTTTAAAATTAGATAGAATAATATTATAAATTTTGTTGTATAAGACCTTGTAAACAATTAAAATCTATATATTTTTACAAAGGCAAACTAATTCGCTTCTTATATTACAAAGCCAAATTAATTAGCTTGCCATGCCACATTATTGTAGCATTTGATAAATATAATTTTTACTATTATATTCGCATTGCTATAGCTTGTAGCTGCGTAGTACGTACTGCTAAAGTTAGAGTAGAAATTTTGCTTAATTTGTAAATTAATATATAGTTGTTTTATTTCCATTTTTCTTAAGTAGGCAGAGAGAACCTAATGTTAAAACACTCCGCTCCAAATAGCCGCCAGGCTAGGGTTTTACGTTCTACTTAATCATACATTTGCGTTCTTATTATTTACACTATCAAATCGAAAGTCGCAAATTTATAAGCACACAGTAAACTTTTTACGATTTTTTCCTTCAAATTACAGTGAACTCTGTCATAAAACTGAACATAAAAACCAAGTATTTTAAAGATACGGAAGGACGAGACCACTTCGGTATAAGAAATTATAGATACACATTCGACTATGGCGACAGAGTCCATTATACCATCAACAACCTATTCAAAGGGAACCCGGAATTGAGTGAGTATCAATATAATTTTATAGCATTTGATGTCATTATATGGCCTCTTGTAATAAGAAAAGCTTCCAATCACACCAGTGGGAGAAAAAAGTCAATCAATAAAAATATTCGAACTAAGGAAAATTCGTTATTTTTATTGTTCTTGAAAATTTTTGTGTAGGGTTTTTATATATTGAAATACATTCAATAAAAAAAAATTATCAAGCAATTACAAATTATTGAAAATTAAATATATATTTGAAAACAGCTGTTTGTAAAACCATATTGTTCTAACATTGTTAGAACCTACTACTTATTATTAGAAATTATTTGAATATATTAGAACATTTTAATTATTTCTGCTTACTATAGCATTCATATAATATAAAATGCTCATATTTAATAAAACATGAAGGTATTTATTACGGACATGACGTGAGGGAATAATAATTTATCAATATAATATAATTTTTGACAATAATGAAGCTGAAAATGTAGGCTCATTAAATTTTATGTGTTCGCGAATTGCCTTTTGTGAATTGAGAGCAACGAATGACAAACTTATGCATCATATAGTTCCCGCAAGCGAATTAATTTGAAAGCGCCTACGAAACTTTCCGCCTGGCTACTAATTAATCCATGAGATTCGAGATGAAAATATACGGTGAACAACTTTATAATTAAAGTCGGTGTAAACCGTTTACTTATATTTTTTTATAACAAAAAACTGAAACGTTTTTACGAATACAATTATAATAAAAATAGATTTTATAAGTATCATAAATATAATTATAGATTGAAATCTCTATCAAAAGTTTTTTGTATGTAGGTAATTTTCCAGTGCCAGATAAACAACATAGGATCCGCCTCTCAACACGCAATACTATTTGTAGATGGAAAATGAAGGCCCTAGTTATACCTACATATTTTATCAACATTTTAATCGCCCCGTTTCTTTTAATTTTCCCCGTTTATAGCAGAGCAGGCAGAGAGAACATAGTGTTCAGGTTCATCTACTTTTATTGAGGGGAACACCATATCTTAACAGATAGGGAAAACAAAATTAAGTGTAAATACATTTTGGTTCCACTGCCCGAAGATCAAAGTTGTGTATGGCCATATTTATAAACTGCTTCTTAGTCTAAGATCGATCTTGAGATGCCGTTTTCATTCATAGACCTATAATTTATACCTATATAAACGGCATCTCAAGATCGATCTCAAACTTGAGAGAGGTTATATACGGGCATTACATACACCTATGTTAAACAACTTATTCACTTTAATTTCAGGTAACACAGTCTTACAATTCTTAAATGAAAATTGGCGAGTGGTAACAGAAGAGTTTGGCCAACCAGTAGTAGACTACGCTATGAATGTCACCATTGAAACTGCTAAGAAATTCTTTACAGCAGTCCCATACGACGAGTTGCTGAACGTACCCATACCAAAGTATTAATTATATTGTCCAACTGCATGTACTGTACATAATTACGTTATTTAGAGAGTAAGCTTTATTTTTTAACTACATCTATTTTTTGAGAAAAATTCGAGAAAACTAGAGGTTATTTTAGTAAATATCTAAACATACTATAATATCCTGGACATAGAAGTCGACCAAAGATGCATAACTAAGTTTGGATAATTATTTTGGAAATTTATTTTGAACGGAGTAAGATATTACATAAATATGACAAAGTCTACGGTACCTTAATCTTTATTTTTAAGTACTTTAATTAATCAAACAGTTTTATTTCTTCAAATTATGTATTTTATGTTTACCTAGTGTTTAAATATACTTATGATAATATTATAATATATAAGAATGTGACAAAAAACCATTCAGTTTAATTTAGGTGACGTTTAAAATTGGATTGCGTTGTTCTCTTTACATATATTTAAAAAAATTATCATAAAATATGTTGTAACTTAGCGGCAGGTACCGTTTTTTATGTACCATGTTCTTTGTAACTGAAAAAAAAAATAGATTTAAAACAAAACCAATTATATATATACTTTCTGCTAGTTATCTATATTTTCAGCTAGTTATTTATATAGATAACTTATCCCGGTGTCCCTTAATAAAATTTTATTAACGAAATGCTTCACTAATTTCTGTATTAATGTAGAGAATACATAATTTCAACTGTTTTAATATGAATTTAAAAAATTACAATATATGAGTTATCTCACTTCAAATACTACTCATCCGCTTATGCTATTTTTGCTTACCTTGTAAATTTTATTTTTCTTATTTAACATTGTTAAATATCTTTTAATAATGATGATGACAATTAAATATATGTTATGTGACTTTCAAAATAAAATTTATATTAAGTTTTGATATCTGTATAGTAATTGATGTAAAGTAAGTATTTCTTGTGTTATAACATATTAATTAAAATATAAATAATCAAAATAACAGAAATGTGACTTTTATTGACAATTGCAAACTGTGAGACTGACTATACAAAGGATAATTGTAAGTTCGAGCCCATTCTGTGATGATTTAATTGGTCGAACAATATAATTATGTAGGCCCTGACTCCCGACTGCTGAAGAACTATTTTCCTATGTTATAACTAAGGCGACGCGACAGGTTCAGAGCTCCATTCCCACTCCAGGAAATGAAATATTAAATACTTATTTGCATTTCTTCCCTGTGGTGTAGAGGCAAAGCTGCCATTCAAAACGCAATGCCTTTAGAATATCAAAACCTTAGCCTACCTTGCTACATGCGGGATTCATTGAAAAAAAATTGTAAATTTCTAAACACCTGTTGAACCAGTGGAATACTTACTGAGGTCCCCATTCCATAAACGACCGTTAAAATCTGTTGATCGAGTTACACAGTCAAATCGAGATGTATATAAAAACAATAAACACACATATCAGTGAATTTGCTATTTAATTTATTCAGGCACTTCTATTGTTTGTTTAAACACAAACTCAACATTCTTCAAAGCCGATTTTACATGATTCTAGAGAATTTTGTCTACATCTAGTTTTAATTCTAGCTTAAGTAACAAAAGTTTATATAGCTTATAACTTAAAAAAATTAACAAAGTGCGGTTCACATTTTCATTTTCTCGCTCTGGTAAAAAGAGAAAACACACGGTTATGTTCCGCCATTTTCCGTACCTTGCTATATGTTAGATACATTGTTAAGCTAAAAATGCAAAAAAAACAGATACGATGCTACCGTTTTAATAAGGCTTACTAATTACCATTTTATTATGTTTAAATTACATAAAACGTTCTTCCTGGACTTGTAGGCATTCGGTACTTTAAATAAATCTCAAAATGTTAATCTTTGGCCACGTCCGTATCAGTAACAATAAACGACCTCGTTTCCAAAAAAAACATAATCTCTTCCCTACATAAATCTGTGCGGCATGTAAATTCAGTGAAATAAATTCGAAGTGCATTTTCGTCTCATACTGATTTAGTTTCTACTAAAGTTTTAAATTTTAGATAAAAATTGTCTAAAATCTGAAAGCTTGAAAATGTATACCAACGTAAATGTATTTTATCTAGATCACTGTATATATCTCTAGGCATAGCTATGATTTAAATTAATAATAGTAGATTATTGAAAATTATTATTATAAATATTATATAAATAATAAATTAATTAATGTTTGAAATCTACAAAGTTAATTACAACCGTATAAGAAAAGAGGGATGAAAAAACACCAAAAAATTTAATGTATGATTTTTTTAAATATTTCTATGTTTCTAATATTTCAAATATTTCAAAATACAATATATATATATATGCACATGTATGTTAACATACTAATAAATAAATAATTATTAATAATTACATTGACGCCTAACATTAGTAGACTCTTACATCGATTACAGAACTTTGCTATTAAGATATCGCTTATCAATTACCTCATATCTATATTTAATGACCCATTAGTCGGTTAATTGTGCCAATGTTTAGTTGATATGTTGCGGTTCAGGTGGAAGCTGATGAGTTATTATTAGGGTATGTACACACACATGTTCATACAGTATTATATATTATATATATGTGAACATTTTCTTTTATAATAAGAGGCCGTCGTAGCGCAGGATGAGTGCTTTGAAAAAATCAGCTAAAAGTAGGGAAGGGAGTGTCTCAACTCTAGGTTCCTTCTGTCTATATAGGGAGGATAGGGTGTTATGCGCGGGAAATTTCTTCAATTAACCCAAATATAAATAATTTTTTTTTTACATGAATACCTGCAATTATATGAAAAGTATATAATTGATACAGAATAAATGAATATAAATAAATTATAACTTCGAATAATTATAAGTAATGTTATTAAAATAATAAATATATATTTCAAGATGTAGTAACTACTTAATTATGTTACTGACTCAAGACGCATATCTAAAATAAAATTATAATCTAGTTTTAAACTAGTTTCGGCTACGCTAAGTATAACTTAAAGAACAATCATCAATCTTAGCAGAAAAAACAGCATATCTATTTGAGATTTTTTACCTCCATCATAATTGTTATATTCATAATAACGTTCCATAAGAAGTTGTATAAATATGTAATGCTGTATACTGATATTTGTTGTTCGTAATCTATGAGGTATTAATTATTTAATTTCTTATAGAAATTACAGAAAATTCCAAATCATTGGTTCATCGTTCATCGTAAAAATAAAATTGAATTGAACTTACGTACTTAAGAACTTTCAAACTATATTAGTAACTACTTAACATTAAGAATGTAATTTTCATAACATCACTACGTAGTTATAATCAACGGCAAATTTCTTTAAATATCTCCGTAACTCGACACTCCCTTCCTCGGATTCAGCTTAAAGATACTGCGTGTGGCGGAAGTCAACGCTGCACAAAGCAAGGCAACGTAATTAATTCATTGCCATAGTATTTCTACTACAACGAAGTTTTTATGCCTTTTCCACTAATTTTGATAAAAATATAAATATTATATAATAAGTTCTTTGATTTTGACGATGATTCATATTAAATGAAACTATTTTAACCGGATTAATCGCGTATATTTTGGATAATATATTCATATAAATATTATATTTTTACAAGAATGAGAAAAAATATTTAATAACTGTATAGTAATTTAATAGTATCAAATAAATTTGTAAAAAATAAAGTATTTTTGGTCGCTATCTATTTATACTTTGCAAAATATTTTAGTAATTTACATTTTATTCAAATAGGATGGCTCAGTTTTTTAATTACAACCAATCATATATAGCAGTGTTGGCAGGTAAGACTAATTTACTTTAATTAAAAGAATTATAAAAAATCATATTATATCTTCGTTAGATTCACGGAAGTCTTCAAAGTCAAAATATTTAAAAAAATATTGAATTTCGTATTATAAGTTAAATACTAAAGTTTAAATATTTTTTTAAAAGGCAATTATAACAAGTACCTACCTAATTGCAATTTTTAATTAAAATGATTAGGGGAGAGCGGGGCCAAAAGTTCCGATTTTTTTTTAACCTCAAATATTGCTACGAATACTTGATTTTAGTATTTATACAATATAATCAAATTAAACTTACATATCTAGACTTGCAATTAAAACAGTAATTTGGGGTATTCTTTGTAAGACTTTTTTATTATGAATTTTTTTATGACTGAAGTCGGAAAGTAACAACTTACCCCGACTTGGGGCAAGTTGTTAACAGACCGGGGTAAATTGTTACCATATCTTTAAAGCTATTATTTGCAAAATAAAAACAATAAATAATAGAACAAAGCCTGTTTGTTTAAGGAATAATCAACAGTATCATAATAATTACCAGGCTTAAAAA
>HE670488.1:0-94915 GCA_000313835.2 Heliconius melpomene melpomene | reverse complement strand
CCCCAAACAAAGGGTACATCTAGACCCCAAAAACAACGTAGTTAAAAAAAAATAGAAAATATAAATAAGATATAGAAAACATAAATAATTTACAAATAGTGTTCCGAAATAGTAGGTAATATAATGTTAAAAAAACACTAACATACTCGAGGCTAATCGTTAAAATTTGTGAGATAGACCCAAAATATGAAATGCAAAAATATTTACAATCGTGCACCAACGACACCCGTGTGCTATTCCATTGGTTTCGGGTGCCACTGGATTGTTCAATATGCTGGCCATGGGTGCGCTATCACATTGCATTTCACTATATGTTTACTAAATATTCCTATCACTTTTCTCCGCGAAATTATTTCCATCGGAACAACTTACCTCGGTAACTTTTAGCCCCGCTCTCCCCTACATTTGTTATTTCTCGACATAAATAAGTAATTCATTTTAAAGCCATTATTATATTTTAATAAATTTGCTGCATTAAATTCTACTTTACTATTTAAGAAAATATTTTTTCAGCAAACGCGGGGTTGTGATGTGACATTTCCTCGCTCTACTAACGAGGCAAAGCGCGGCGTTAAATTCGGCCACTCAACCACCACGCTATGCCTCCAGAATTTGGTGGAAAGTGGGGAACGGAAGTGTCTTGATGGGAACGAAATGTCTTAACACTAATGATACAGCGTGACGATAAAAAAAATAATCTATAAAAGGGTCGCATATTATTATATAAATTGGCGCGAAGTGCGGAAAAACGTTAAAAATTTATTTAAAATGATATAAAATAAAAATATAGAGGTTTAAAGAATACAATAAATAAATATATTGCGGGAGTTCATTTTCATGTTACTTAAAAATATTTTTATTCCATTCACCGTACCGATACCGAATCAAAATTTTATCGTGATTGAACAGTTCGAATATAAATAACAATATTTATTAAACAAACGTGCAAAAAACATTATTTTTATATTAAAATATATTCAACAACGAATTGCAAGCATATTTCCTTTTGTCTTAAATTTTCACAAAATAATATTTTTTACATTTATTATTATAATAATAATACTTCCGCTAATAACTAAAGTACTGTAGACAAAAAATATATGAGCATTGCATTTTTTGTAGCCACCTGTGTACTTATTAAGAAGCGAAAATTAATATATCGTGAGAAGCTAAGTTAAGGTCCTACGTACAACCGGTCCCGTACAATGCCAAATTGAAGGCTTAATATCTATCAGTTAGACGATATATAGTAGTTATTTGCTCCGCGGCCGGTGCAGAGGTAATTCCACTGTAAAATCAATTTAATTATTAATATATCAAAAATATATTAAAATAATGATTTTGCGAGTTGTTTCCATCGCCTTTTGTGTTGTTAGCTGCTTCTGCGGTGTGGGATACGCAAAGTTAGCCCGTAAGTAGTTTTTGTTTATATTTAATTTTCTTTTATTATTTTTTTAGTTATTTTTTTTGTAAATTATAGAAATATGGATATGAATTATTTATTAATGTATACATTATAGGTATATAATATATATTGTAATAATTATAATTTTCTAAATTAAATTATTTAAGGGAAAAATAATTGGTCATAAAAAAATGTTTAAAAGGAACTGGAATATAGAAATTAATATTTTAATTACAAGAAAGTAAAGAAAATTGAAAAAAATATAAATGAAATACTTGAAATACTTATACTATAATATATATTTGCTTGTAGCCAGAATTGATTTGATTTTGATTTGATTGAGTGGCGGAGCTCAAAGGCTTTTTCTGTCTCGAGCCAGAAAACGAAAATAATAATTTCCCCGACTGAACATCGAATAATTCAGAATTTTTAAGTTGATAATATTTTTACTAAAGTTGTATAAATAAAGAAACGTGTTTTCGTCACTAACCCTATTGGGATATATAAGTATTATAAATGTGAAAATCTGTGAGCATCCTCATCATGCTTATTCGAGCTTCAAGCGAAATGTAATGAACTAATTTAGATGAAAGTACAATAATATACCTTAATACATATATCAGACTAAGGCATATGTTAAAATTTACGTATAGATTTTGTATAATTTGGCTGTAATCTCACAGTAAATAAGAGGCTTTGGGTCGCTAGTGAATCATAAAAGAAGGTAATAATGAATCTGTCTTTGACCTTTAATATTTCGTAATATTCGATATTATTGTACCGTGAAGACTCGTGAAGAATTTGCGGCGTTAAAGTACATATGAGATAATACTATGTAATTTCAAAGTATGAGCATACCGTCATGGGGCAACAACACAGCGTCTTCCAGCGTCTGCGTGGCGGTTGTAGATACAAATCCCATTCGCAAAACAAATATCTTCATTTCCTTAGATATTTCATGTGTACAAGACAAATAGCGTGACGTTAAGTTCCGCTATACTAATATTTTAAAAATTTGACGGGAAAACTATATAAACCCTTCGAAAATTCAGTTTATTATAATTAAAGATTTTTTTTATGGCTAATTAATATAATATAAGTACCTACTACGCAACAATTAAAGCAAATTATTTTTCATTTAAAAATTCTTTCAAATTATAATGCAACCATTGTGTGCCTCCAAGGACGTCCCAACTGAACTTCTTAGGTTTTTTTTAAATGTAAATTTTATGACTTAGAACAATTATTCTAATTGAGCACGAATAATATGTCAAAATATATAATATAAAAGTTATATGTCAAAATATATAATTTAAAAGTTATATGTCAAAATATTTTCAAAATATTACAACTAAATAAAAAAAATATTCATATTACAAAACTTCTATTTCAAATTAAAAATAAGAAATATTATTAATACACATTTTAATGTATCTAAGATATTTTTAGAGATACCTACTACAGAATATATGTAAATTAGTTGACATATAAAATTATCAACAAAAAATATTAAAATGTACCTACACTGCCTTCACAGTGAAGACAGGAGGTGAGACGAGATCGATTAATTCTATACTATTTTTATTTATATGCTTTAAAATTATTATTATTATATTGCACAGTAAAACATATCCTTTCAGCACGAATTTGTGAATGACCAGGCACTAGACCAAATACGCACCAACGCCTGGACACCTGGACAAAAGCGCTTGCCGCAAACTCCCTTTGATCGATCTCCAAAGGTTTGGTTTGGCGCAAGCCCTCGTAAGTTGTCACAAGCTATGCTATGCTTAGCATTGCATATTCCCAATTCACACGTTTGTATTGGTAGACGCTTACCCAGGCTTGGCAAGCGTGCAAACAACGTTTTAAAGGTTTTGCTTACGCGGCAAATTTCATACAAAAAAATGAAGCATAAACGCATATATCCTTCCTTCCAAAGGACCGTAGATTTCATTTAACGCTTCCGTTGTTTTCTTTTGAGGTACGGAGAAAGCGTTATTGAGCTCTACCAATTAAAGTACAATATCCCATTAATGCAAATTGAAAACAGAGTGTCTTAGCACTAGGTTCCCATTCTTCGTTCTAAACGTCTGCGAGATATCTTCATTTATTTATTTAAAATTTCTGCAATACATAAAAAAAATACGGATATCTATATATAGGAAGTATGTACATTAATGATTGATGATGATAAATAATTAATAGTTTTAAATATCATTATTTTCTGCCCTTTGTTTGTTCATGGTCTTCACTAATACAAAAAATATAATTGTATAATTGTTATAAGGCATATTGTTCAACGTAGTAGTATGACTTTTGACAGCATGGTAAACCGTAATTTAGTTTTAATTACAAGGTTCCTCCTGATTGAATGCCAACAAAATAATTAGCTTATACAGGGTATATAACAGGGCAGGTCTGCCAGGAAGCCTAGGGCTAAGACCCTCCGCTCCCCAATTTCCTCCAAATTCTGGAGTCATTAGGAGGAGGAGCGATAATTTTTTTTTTATCTGGTGGGAATCAACGTCAAAACCCTTTGCGTTTACATTTACACATTTATACCGCTTATGCCACAACTGGCCTCAAGTCATAATGCACGACTTGCATTTATTAAGATAACAAGTGTAAATTCTAAAGAACTTAACTAAAAACTTTATTATAAATAGATAAAATCATTAATTAATCTCCTAACAAATGCTTTAGGATCTATGTGCTAGTATGTACTCGTATTAATAATATTATATTACCTTTAGGTCAGGAGAGGTCTCTAGTTGTTTTCTTGTAGAATAATTTTATTTAAATATATATTGTATATTACTAGATTGCTAATTAGAATTTTTATTGAATAACTGTGATATAACGACTGAACCTAAATTACTACTTTATAGTAATTACGTTTAATCGATATAAAACAGGATAAAGATTGATTATTATGGAATCGTAATCAAAGTAACAAAGTAAATAAATATCAAATTATTTAATACTGTTTATAGCAAATTATAAATTAATTTTATTTTAATTGTTTTCTATTAAAAAATTGTTTTCCATTATATTTATATTATACGCAGTTTTCCTACTATAACCTAATATTATACCAGTACAGTAACAGTTATTATTTTTTAGATAGGCCTCCACGAAAACAATACGATAACAATATTAAGTTCAAGGCGAAAAATAAGTTATAGTGGCTAGAATGTATGTTGAAGATTTCATCTTAGCTAGTAGTTTGTGCTTTATCAACGTGAAGATAACTGCGAGAGGTCAACAAGATGTGAGAGCCACTGAAATAAAACGAAGTCTAGAGAACTATTCGCGGGTTGCTTTATTTATAGGGTAAAACCCGGATAGTTGCCACACTTTTTGAAAAAGCTCTTTTGTTAGAAATGTATACCACTACATTACCTATTCAATGTGTGTTCTTAAACATAGTATATTAATCTTCTAACTTAGCCAATTTTTTCAGATATAAATATCATTAATTTTGAGTACAGCCTGTTTTATGTGGCCTCTAAAAAAGGGGATAGTTGCCTACTATGGCGGATACTAGCCTAACGTTAAAAATGGTTCGGGGGATACTTGCCTGTCTATTTTTTTTTTCAAATAAAAACGAACTTATATTAATTTAAGTAATCACTTTTTGTTATTTAATACAATCTTTCATTAAGTATTAATCAAAGTCAATATAATTATAAAATTACAACAAAATAGACTCCAAAATGGTAATTAAGTATCCAAAATAATAATTAAATATTACTATTTATTTTAAAGGTAGAACAACAATAAAAATAAGAATTAACTTTAGCATAGCATCTATTAAATAAGTATTCAGTTCTAATTACGTTACTGAGATCCTTTATAATTATTACCCAAACAACACTTAAAAGTACTAAGGTTTTAAAATTTTAAATTTGAACATGTAATTTTTTAATTTAAAAAAATAATTCAATATTAATATTTATCTTAAATATTAAAAATAATTATGGGAATAACTTTTGGCATTAGTATTGATTATTACCAGAAGCCAAGGTTTTCAATTTGCCACATCTCATGCAATGGTTTTTTGAATATTGTACAAGTTTCATGCAACCACATACGACACATTTCACATTGTATCCAATCTGATTTTGATTTAGTTAAATTATAATTTTCAAAACATTCTACACAATAAATTATCAACTTTAACTTCTTTGTTGGTATTTCATTTTTTGAATTTGCTAATTGATATTGCTATTTTGAATTTCTTATGGTTCGAGAGGATATGCCATAAATCCGGGATATTTCATTGATACTTTTTTGTTTTTTATATAGATCTTCGAACGCAAGTGATAAGCTATCTTCTGTCCAGCTGATGTGGCGCGGTACCACACCTGGCTTTCGTTTATACTTGCGAGGCATTTTGCTGTTGAGAATTTATTTTATTTAAGATAAACTATAGTAAAGCCCAATAAAAATATCACCAAGAAAAAAAGGTAAAACCAAATGAAAAAAATAACTAAGAAAAAAACCTGTTTGCTCGTTAAAATGTGTAGTTACGGATAGTTGCCCCAGGGCAACAATCCGCAAAAGACAGTAAGGCAACTATCCTTTTTGATACGGATACTTGCCCTTTTTATTTACAAAATAAATAAAGCATATTTAACAACAAAACGTTTATTACAGTGCAATTTAAACTCTAATGCAATCAAAGAAATAATTATTTTTCTGAAACCGCAATTAATATAGTTACAATTATATTTAACGGAGATTACTTGCCAATATAATTCTGACGCTCGTCAAAGCATCGTCGCGGAAGATTTTTACTCACACGGACAAAACTCGTGCACCTACTTCGACAGCTGATGCGGCACCGAGTCCTACGCGGGGGACGCTTCTTATTATGATCAAAAAGAAACACTGACAACACGTCTAACATAGAGCATTTGAAACTGAGACAAGTATCCGTCCGAGGCAACTATCCGGGTTTTACCCTATACTGTACCATATAATTATTGTTTTTATGAACGAAATGTTATTCATCTTTCTTATATTACATTTTTCTGTAGTTGATTTCCGCCATAATTAAAGGCGTAAAGTAGGCAACGGAGTACCTTAACACTAGGTTCCCTCTGCCTGTTGTGTATGGGATATAACGTGAAACTCAAACTATTAGTTGAAAATAATATTCTAGAACATACTAGATATAAAATATTAATTTTAATCAAAAAGATATAAGTTATAAGCATATTATAATTTATAATTGCAAAAAGTTGCAATTGTGTTCTACCTAATATAAATTAGGTAAGAAATAAAGCGCTAATTTATTATATTTAAAAATAAATGTTGTATAAATTTATGTTTATTTATAGTAATATAATATTTTTAATTACTTATCCTTGTTTTGACTTGTGACTACAAAGTCACGAGTGAAGGTGAGCATTGATTTTTTTAAAGTTTACACCTTATGCAGGCAGTCAAATAGAAACAACAAAATAATTCAATAAATTAAATGTCACAGTTGGCATTATAACATCTTTTGTTCTTATAAAAAAATAACAAATGTTAATATGTATGTTTTTTTAAAAAAATGCCAAAGTTTACGACTTTATAATGGAATTTTTTAGCACGATTCCATGATATGTTAATTCCGTATTGAATAGTTGTTTATTTTTAGTTTCAATTACGTATTTTTTTAAGAAAACATAATTGGAAAATTTTTTTTTTTACTTTTACACAATTACTTACATCCAGTAATTGCTTATTTATTATTAATATAATTTTTAAATATTTTTTTTTTCTTTACGGACTTTAAAACATACTTAACTGTAGTTAATAATTATTTATTCTAAATTCCAACCAAAGGCGTATATTCATATTTCAAATCCCGAAACTAGGCTCTTTAAGGTTTCAAGGGTTTTTCATAAGTTTCAATAGGAACACAAAGTGGACTTATCACAAGCTTATGTGAAGATGAAACATAATAACACCTACAAACTGTTGTCTGTTTATATTAACGGTTACGGGTTTATTGAAATTAGTTATGGAAGTGTGAATAACACATAACTATTTTAAAAAACGGTCAAATGCGAGACGGACTCGCTCACTGAGGGTTCCGTACCAATTTCAGGACTATAGGTCAATGGGAAATACAATTTATAAAAGTTGACAGATTTGAGTTGTAAGCGTATGCATTCATTTTGTATGAAATTAATAATAAACATGAATATGTTTTTGTCAATGATATATCAATAAACTTGCAGTTTCCGGATTTTTTCCTTTATTTTTATTGTAAGTTCTTACTTCGTGCCATATTTCATAGCTGTAGGTGGACGAGAAGTAGGTACCCTATAGATTATGATTGGTGAACTCCATACAAAAATGCGGCAAAAAACATGCATAAATGTCAATATTTTTGGATTTCTTTGTCTTAGAAGTTTGATATGCTCCAAGGGACCGTTAACTTTTACGTTGTCTAAAATACATAAATTCAGAATTATATTAAATTAAGCTTGATACCTTACACGATCTCGAGAAAATAGGGCTTGATAGACGGATAGACGGACAACGAAATAATGCTACAAGGATTCTGTTTTACCCTTTCAGATACGGAACTCCAAAAAACAATAATTTAACATGAAATCTAAAATCTGTGGTATTATCTAGTACCAGACCATTAAGTTGTAATGTAATTATCTTCGGCTCTTTGTTAATTCAATTAAAAATAATTGTATATATAAAAAAATCTTCTTAAACTTGTTGGTAATTTATAAATTCTGTTATTTATCATTAAATTTTTAAAAATCCAAACTGTATACAAGATATAGCAGATTCACCATTTTCTGTCAAATATCCGAAACCTTGCGATTGCGCGTTTAGTGACGGGCATTAACGCCGCGATTGCGAGTTTTTTCATTACCAGAGCGATGACAGAATGCAAATTAAATATCTCATTTCCCCGAGTAGGAATCAAATCCACAACTCTTGCTTATAGTCGAACACTTGTGCCCCTACGTCACGGCGGCCTCAAATTACTTAGTTAATTAAACTAATGAACTAAGCAATTATTTTTTAATAATAACGGAAAATGAAGAACACACCTTTGACATACAATATTATAGCTTCAATGTTGCACCAATACATTTTATAGATGCAGTACTAGTATCCAGCAAATATGTTTCACAGTACAAAAAAATGTATAAACAAAAATAAGTTTTAAAAGTATTAGTCGTAAGAGTTGTTATCCTTCAAAAATATTAGCGTTTTCTTAAGCAATGCACGGTGCTAGAGGTACACGGATTCAAAATGCAATTATAGGGTATTTCAGTTGTGGAAAGCTCTCGTAAGACTTTCATACACGATGAACGTGCACAGTGTGGCTCGGAAGGATATTATAATTAAAATATTAATTAAAATTATATAAAACTATTTTTGAAAATGAAAAATACAAAATTATATATGAATTCACATATTTTTCAATTTCCGTCGATATTTATAAACATTTGTTTCGTTTTAAAGAAATCAATTAACATACTTACATACATTTATTTAAATACATAGAAATTAAATAATCGTTTTAAAGAATTCTGTGTTTTATATTGTTTTAGAAAAGCCGTTATTAAGAAAAATATATGTAAACAAAGTTAAAATAATATTTTTTTTATGTACCTACCTACCTTACTATGTAATAGGTATAAATAAACAAAAGGGATTCAATTTATTGCTTTAGCACATAAGTGCTAAACAATATACCTACTTGGTCGTTTATATTTTGTATTTACATAATTTTATTTACGTTTTAAAGTGTAAAATATACAAAAAAAATTTTTTAAGTCAATACTTCAAATATTGACTTGATGGACTCTCTATTTTTTTTTACTATTTGTAATCGTACTTAACTTATATATGTAGTTCATACAATATGACCAATATTTTTTTAATATTAATCTTGAAAAAGGTCACATTACTCACTAAATATTATTGAAAGTTTAATATGAAAACAATTAAAATTTTGTGTACAATATCGAAATGTTACTTGTTTGTCCTCGATTTATGTAAATAAATGCTGACGATTTAATGGAATTGATTAAATTAATGTCATTTTAGATGACCGATCTAATTTTATACCGTGAGGCTTCTATAATGTAGTAAATATAAAATGAGATTCTAAGTAGTCCTCCATTTTCATACATTCTATCTAGTAAAAAATATAAAAAACCTCCATAACCAAGCAATTTCGTGTTTCTTTAATTACTATGACATACATAATATAGTTCAGAATAAAAGCGAAAACATTTGTTTATGTCTACGATTATTAAAGTATTTTTCAATAATTTAATAGTTTCACTTAATTATGCGACCTATCTAATAAAAATGATATTAATTATTAATAATAATATAATAATATTTTCCAGCGGACTGGATCCACCCCTGCAATGCAACTACAAGAGAATGCCTAGTGAAATCCACGCAACACGCTATACCGGAGTTTGTGAAAGGCATCCCCAACCTGGGCGTGCCGACTTTAGATCCTTTTGTTATCGAAAAGTTGTCGATACCTCTCAATGGACTCAAAGTCACGTTCTACCAGGGAAAAGTTACGGGATTCAAGAAGTGCATCGTTGATAACGTTATGTGAGTTTATTTGTTTTTTCTTTTGGATTTTTTCCAGCCTCACGCTTTATCCTGTAAGAGTAGACAGAAAGAATTTAGTGCCAAGATGATTCATTTTCTACGTTCTTGCATCCGAGGTAGTGGCGCAACTCAACGCTGCGTTTCATCTTATCAGAGGGAATAAATAAAAATATTTCAAAGCTCTAAAGTGATCGAACCAATAACCACTATGTTCTCAGCCAGACACTATCGCACTGCGCTATAATAGCATCTTATATTTATACCAAGATGATATTTTAATCTTTGTAGCCTACTTATAAAAATAATTTATACTACAAAGTAACTATATTCTGAGGCGACCTAAATAAAGACCGAAGTGTAATGAGATTGACTTCTTACTGAAGACCTCAATCTTTAAATTCTCCAACCATTTGTACATCACGCTATCTTTTATTGAATCATTAAATGGATTACTTTCACGCATTTTGTAGCGTGCAACATTTATATGGGAAATAAAAATAAATTTATATAGTTTAATAATAGAATATAAGATTTATATTTGTAGCCTGCTTATAGGGATTGAAGTTTCATATAAGAATTTGAATGTACCAAAAAAAATATATATATAGAAACTTAAAAAATTATAAATATATAGAAACTTTAAAGTTGGGGGATTCATACTTTCTTTCTACTCCTGCTTTATTGATGTAGACCTTTACGAAGACAAAGTCTACGTTTAAAGTTTTTATAGAAACTAAAGTGCTAAACTAAATTGTGATTCTAAATATATTTCTATATGGCTTAGAAGTTAGATCCTTAATTTCCGTCACATTAGAATAAAATCAAGAAAAGCAACAATATCCGTTATGGAAACTTGTCTGGAATTTATAGTTTTATATAAGTTGTAGTCGTCAATCAAGTAAAAATATTATTTAAACTATTTCAGCAAATGAACGTATAAACAAATTTTAGTTAATACATTTTAATGCCAGATTAGTAAAGGACAAAACTCTCCGCCTGTTACTATCTCTACGTAATACTTTACATTAAATACAAATAAAAACGACTTATTTCAAAAGTAGATCTTTCCCATTTTCCTAATCTAAGTAAATATGTCAGAAATTTTGTTTCTACATTTAATTACTGAATTCTCTCAAGATGTAACCACGTGACACTTTACATAGATAAATGATCCCTTTGAACATATTGTAGGTTATTTTAATTAATGTCTACCTTCTATAGAATCTTTTAAGATAAAGATCTATTTGACTCCTATATTTAATTTAAGCAATATTTCTTTATTAAAATAAATAAATATATAATAAAATGTATCAATAAATTTTCGGTTCATTCATAGTTTATATTATAATAGTCTTTTTTTTTCAGTTCTAGTAGTAACCTTGAATTACAATATTTCTTAGTTGCAAAAACAAATATGATGCTATTACGATACATAAAAAATATTTTCATAGCTATAAATATATTTTAATTTTCTCCATCTCTCTGTTTTACTGTATATGCGATGTTATTAATATTCATTCTCCCGCTCTAATAAGACAAATAACAGCGTTGAGTTTCGCCGCTTAACAAATAAGTCTTGAATTCGATCGTAATCAAATCGATCGAATCGTCGATGTGTATAGATGGTGTTAGATGTAACTATTAGCTATATAGAGAGCCTTCGTGGCGCAGTAGCACAAGCGTATGGCTGTAATTGGGACGTTTGTAGGTTCAATTCCCACTCGGGAAAATGAATTATTATTTATGAATATTTTTATTAGCCCTAAAATATCAAGTATATTTTTGTCTATCTTTTAACAAGTATTAAATTCAAATTAAATGATTTACAAACCACATTAAAAAACAAATATTCATAAAATATAGATAACAAGTCTTCACAACATTTTTTGCGCTTAATGTATGGAAAATGAATTTTTTTTTTTGCCCCACACTTCAAAATAATAAGTGCCTTCGGAAGATCTATACAAATTAATTTCGTTAACTTTAACGAACTGACCCCATTTCTTTGACTTCGGGCTTGATAAACAATCTTTGCGGTGGAGACATAAGTAACTACTGTTACTGAAAAATAAAAAAATAATAGCATTACTTACAATTAGATTAAAAACAATTTTCTATTATAATTCTATTTATCTGTTTTAGATCGGAATTGGAAAAAAGACATTTTGTTCTCGAGTTTCACTGTAATTTAACAATTCGAGGACAATACGATGCAATTGGAAAAATTCTACTGTTCCCGATCAATGGCGAGGGAGATGCGAAAGTCAAATTAAGTAAGAAATATCTATATTATACAAATGGACATTAAAAATACTTCAATACAAAAAAACTACTCTACGGATTTTAATATAGTTTTTACTATAAAATAGCAATTTAGGAGGAAATTTTATACGTACAATATATTTTATACGTATAAATACAGTCCAAACAGACGAAACCGGCGGGGAACACTAGTCATATATAAAACCAAATAACAAATTTACACAGGATTGAATCTAGTAGAATATTTTTACTAAGAGTTCAGTTTTAATTAATCTGCTGGGATTCAAGAACACTCGGTATGAAATTTATTGCTAGTTTTTGATGTTATGAAATTCAAGTCCAATATTAAAGCCACGGAGAGTTCAAAAGTTCTTATTAGTACTCCCATGTTTTGTGGTCATCAGTTTTCTGTAAATTATTTCTTGAAACAGATTACAAAAAAAATATAATGAATATTACATAATTGATTAATATCTATGGTTAAGATGTCAACTGATACACTCGGGAGCAGTGTTTGTTTATATTATTAATATTTAAAAAAAAAAAATCTATATAGGTATTATTCGTTAATTAAGAAGTGATTTCATCACTATTTTCTTTGTGGATATTACCAAAAATAAATTACGTGGTCAGTTATAATTTAAGATTTTCATTTCTAATTTAGCCAACCTCAGAATGAAACTTGACATCAACACGAAGTATACGAAAGACGACAAGGGTATGAACCACTTCGGCATCAAGAACTATAAATACTCTTTCGACTACGGCGACCGCGTCGCGTTTGACCTTCAAAATCTTTTTAAAGAAAGTAAAGAATTAAGTAAGTAAACAACCTTATACGATATTTACGTTATTTTTTCTTACTGTAAAAGTAAACGCCACGTTAAAAGTACACATCAGGTTAAAAAAATCGACTGATTGTGGGTTTGATCCCACTCGAGGAAATGAAATATTTTTCTAAATTTATCATTTCTTCGCTGGTGTGAGGAACGAAGTGTGTTAACACGAGGGCACCACATTCCTCACTTTTTGTCGAATTCTACCTCCCACTACCCACCCTGTTGTGTGTGGGATACAAGATGATTTGATTTGCTTTTATTTGATTTAATGATATATAATATACATATAGATAATAGATATTAAAATCCTCTAAAATAAGCAGCCTTTCATATAAGTACCATTCTAAACAAGGTGTTGGGAGACGCTGTTTGAGAACAATACACCCATCACACCACAACCCACATCAGACGCACCACACAACAAACATCACATACAATAGACTTACGTGGTTCATCTTCTAGTTCCTGTACACCAAATTAATCCATCATAAAAGGGGAAGAAGGTGGAGGGACTGTACATATATCGTTTTTACTGAAGGTCTCAGGACGAAAAAGTCGAGTTTCAGTACGCCGACTACGAATTTATATAATATAAATAACACTAGTATTTTATTAAGTACCAAAATGTAACGGTAAACTTCTAGATGTTTACGCAAGAATTTTATTAGCTGTGATGAAATAGTCAAAGAGACATTGACAGTACTGTGACCTCTTAATTATAATGTTAACGTGAACTATTAATATGTATTTTTTTTTAATATTAGTTTTTCACCTTGCACGTATTGAGGAGTATATATATATAAAAATCTAAATCATTCTCGTAGGTTCGATCATCTTTTATTCTAAAATTTATTATAATTGTATAATGAAAAAAAAAACTAAAAACACTATTTGTTACTATCGAAATTAAATTATTTAATTAATCAGATGAAGCTAGCAAAAAATACGGAAGATATATCTATAGTAATAACACAAAAAGAGACGTTTTCAATAGAAAACAAAATACAGAGAAAATAAAAATATTTTGTAAGATACCTTCCTAGAGTGGATTTCGATCCAATAATGTCAGCTCATCTCAATCCCATCCACGTTAGAGAATTTAATTTGAAATTACTATAGTAAACTTTAATTTTATTTAATATTTTCAGGTGAAACCGTGTTAAAATTCCTTAATGAAAATTGGAAAACGGTGGCAGAAGAATTTGGTAAACCCATTGTGGATTATGCAGTAGAATTAGCACTTAGGACAGTTGAGAAGTTCTTTGTCATAGTTCCTTATGAAGAACTCATAAATGTTCCTCTACCACAGTAAAAATGTGATATAAATTATGTTATTAAATTAGTTTTAAGTGGTACAGTCTATGTTTTATTAATGATCTTGAAATATTTAAACAACCTCATTTATATGCAATTATCAAGATTTCTAAGAGGTAGTCGTGGCATAGGGGCACAAGCGTGCCAATGTAAACACGAGATGTTGTGAGTTCGATTTCCACTCGATAAAATGAAATATATTTTTATTTCCTCGCTTTGGTAACGACAACACGCAATGCCTAAAGAATTAGGCGGAAATTGGGGACAGGAGTGTTTTAATGGGAACCCATTATCTAACGCAGACGGAATCTGGGCACCAAGCCCAGATCTAAAATGTAATTGATGATTTAATTAGAGACCTTTTTTATTACCTGGTTTCTTTTCGAAACCAGAAAAATATTAACTAGGTACGTAAATAACAAGAGGCCATCCTTATAACCTTAATTATTGTTCCACTCACAAATATTTCTAAATTATAACACTGACGGATAGTTCTAATTATAAAAGGAAAGGATACTATTGCCGTAATCAGAACCTTGATGCTACCAACTTTGTTTACTAAACAGGTAATGTAGGCCGGTTAGCGTTATAAATTACTTGCACGGAACCTTTAAAAGATTCTGTTTAAATGTTGAAATTGTGGATGCGAACATACGAGTATGTACGGTCTACGACAAAAATAAGTGGACATTATCGAAAAAATTGTTTTATTTTATTTATTGTGTTTGTTAGTGATAATAAAATAATTGGGAGTTCGAAGTTTTAAAGTAATTTGTTCTTAAAACCAAAAAAAATACGTAAATTCTTCAAACTTTAAGAATTATTTTGAAAGTAAGCAAAGTTTTTACGAGAACAAAAATAAGTAGACACTTATTAATATGTTCGTATTATAAAAGACAATAAATATTTCAAGAAAATATTTCAATATATATATTTCAGCAAAATTACCGTCAACGTGCACTTTTTATTACAGTTCCACACACAGCAATTCATCTTATTTGTACAATCATTAGTTTCAGTTAGACAAGATCTAGACACGCCTTTCCCAAGTCGTCGCCAATTTAACAGAAATTGCGAATAAAACTTATAAAGATGTTATTGCTAGTTAATTGAGACTTCATTTTTTTAACGAATGGGAAAAAATGTACGAAATAATGATCGTTTATTTATGTATAAATCATTCAACTGATTCATTTAGAATCAATCTAAAAGTTATTTATTGACAATATAATTGTCTCGAAGTCGAGCGAAAAACGAAGAACGGAGTGTCAGTACGCTAAGTTTTCTATTTTTACCTTGATATATTATGCATGATAATCTGTGAAACTAAAAATATGATTTGAATCTTGAATTTTTAATTTTAAACCACTGCATGCATGCACTACAATACTGTTTTCCTGTAGGGTCACTCACTGTGACTAAAAAAAATATAATTTTGTGGCGAACTACACTACAAATACGACTTTTGCGGGCTAAAATCCACTGAAAAATATTTCTTAATCAATTATATTTTATTTAAGATAAAACTTGAGATTAAAATTAAACTAACACTTACTCTTTAAGTGAAATAAAAATAAAAAATGTCACTTTTTATTTATGTCTAACATAGAGCAACATGAACGCTCTAACTTAAGGTATATCACATAATATTTCTATACGTGTTTTATCGATGCTGAATTTATGACGTTCAGTACGAAGAGGTGTCGCCTCATTAGTATCTCTAAAAATATATTCGGTTGAAGATTTCTTTAAAATTCTATATTCCAAATCAAGTGCAGGTAGAAAATAATGTTTAAAGCTGCGAAATTCATTTTTATTTTACAATTCCAACTAGAATTCGGTGGAAAATGGAGAAAGGAGTGTCGTAATACTACGTTCCCTCTGCCTTCTTTGCAGTGTGCGGGATACAGCGTGAAAATGATGAATGAATAGATTTAAATTAAAATAGTACTTGAAAATACATATCTATATATTTTTTTTCAATTCTATGATTAATCGATAATATAATTGCAGGAAACAGAGGGTATTGACTACATAATTACTTTGAAGGATAGTTACGTTATTAATGATATTTTTTTATATAGCCCGTTTAGTTTTAACATAATTTTAAGATGAATTGAATTCATCAAAGACATTCAAAGACACAAGACAAATTGTTTATATTGTTTGTGTTTCACCTTGATTTGTTAAAATAAAATAATATTAGGTAATATTGTGGAATATGAAAATTAATTTCGAACGAAAAATAGAATAGTACCAAAATATCAAGTATATTTCTATTGGCAATTTCCATTGGTGGCATTGAGTTACACAAAGATTGATTTCTTTCTTTTTTGTATAGTTCAAATATTATAAATGAAAATAATGTAAATCTCTTTTTCAATAATTTAAATCTATTTAACAAAATTTTATTGAAATTCTATAACCAAATGAAGATTTTTCAAAAGAATTTTTCGAATATCATAATTTTTACTTTAGAGACAAGTATGGCAGGACTTGATTTATACAGTTCGCTGTCAAAGCTAGCTTTGCACATCCATGATTTCAGCAAAAATACTTTAAAGTAGCAAACAACATTAATATCTACTTTAGATATTTTGGGCCATGTTAGTAATATTAAAATTAAACTTGTTTTGGCTAGCATGTCCAATTTAATAGAAATTAGAAAGCTAGAATCATTGACTGCAAAGATTAAGTTACAATTTGCTTTGCTAACATCGGTGTGTTCTTCTTTTTTCGATTTCCTGATCTTCAATTATCCAAGTTTTATAAATTAAGAAGAAAAACCTTGAATAAGTTTTCCATTTTTCCTTTTTCATTGCAGAAAACACACAATGTAGAAAAACATTTATTCTGTTGTTAAAGCAGTTGTTCCCTCAACTTCAATGGATACGACACTCGATGTGTCTGGTTTTGTATCATCGCTTCTAAACGTTTTGACTCAGTGTTTGACGTATATTCCTGTGCAGTTTTTCTACATCTGACATTGGTCTTAGTCAAGTTATTCTTCTCATTGATCATTTCAGGACATCCTTTATCTTTAAATGAGTCATAATAAAGACTATGTCATTATATTTGAAGCCTCGAGATATTTGAAGGAACAATACTGAGCCTAAAGATTCAGAACAAATCACAACTTATATACAAGATAGTAACTCGTAACTGTGACAACTTGAATGAACTTGCCCAACTAACGGAGCTTTGGCTTATTGTACTTACTAGAAACTTAATGACAGTAAACTCTTGGGTTTTCCCTATTTACAGGAATAGTATTAATTAAAGTAGAAAAGATGTGTTAAGATAAACGAGGTATATAATACTAGCGGACGCGCGCAGCTTCGCTTGCGTATTTAAGGGTGAATTCTAATAACCCATGAAACATGTGTTCAATGAAATGTTTTTAAGAGTCTAAATTTAAAATTTTATAAAAATCGGTGGCGATTTAAAGATTTTTCCATACAAACTTTCAACCCCTTATTTGCACCCTTAGGGGGTGAATTAATAAATTCCAAAAACGTATAATGAATAAAAGCTGAAGTTTAAATTGACAAATATTATATACAGGTTTATTGAAATTTTTCCAAAGGAACATTGTTATGCTTCAACAATCAAATTAAATATTCATAGACATCTTCGCTGTCATAAGGACATTTATGTATATACTGTGTATGCATAACATAACATCATCTTAATAGAAGAGGCCATCGAATCCCGATGGTTGTGTAATATCTCCATTTCATCGCTTTGATAACAAGACGAGGTGCGGCGTTGAGTTCCTCCTTCTTCGGCGGAATGTGGGGACCAGAGTGTCTTAACACTTCCATCTTAGGACATAGGATTTTTATGAATCGTGGGGCGAAGCGACAGAGTATGTCTATAAACTCAATTGTTGTGTTACTCGGCGGCGTTAAGTTCCACTAAATAAAACTAAACTGCCGCCACTATAAATGGCGGAAGAAGCAAATACAAGTAGATATTTAAGTTTATGCATGTGCTACGTTCCAGCAAATACGTAAAGGATGTAAGTAACAAATGCAACTTCCTTAAGCGAGCAGGCAGTAGTATTATAGTTTTTTTTAAAAATACACTATTATTATGGCAACTTAGTTATAAAATCTGAAGGAAGGAGCACCTACATTATAAATGTTAGTTTCCTTTTCTATGTTTATTTCAAAATAAACTTACTTTTCTTATTTTCTTCTAATAGATATATTATTCAGACCCACATTATGAGAGACAAACCCTTTTACATCAAGAATTTTATTTTCCACGCGCATCATATTTAGGTTAGAGATTTATAAAAATGGACCTTTCTCAAATGTAAATTGAGGAGGAAAATGTTCCATATGTCGTTGCTTATCCCTCTTGCCAATCGAATTTTATTATGAAATGTAGCGTAGGCGACGCTCAGCGCTTATTGGGTTTCTATAGACTAGATCACGCTTAAGTAACGTTACGATATGGTGTTACAGTAACCGTCGGCTAAGACGATATGCTCGAAAATAACATATTTATATACCATGCTACGTACATAGAGATATTATTTGAAATTTGTCTATACATATATAAGAAAATGTCTTATAATTAATTTATCGCTATATTAAAAATTGAAATGGGCAGGGCATCTAATCAGAAACAAAACCAACAAATGGGCAAAACAGGTGGCAGAATGGTACCCAAGAGAGGGTAAGAGAAAAAGAGGAAGACCTCCGAAAAGATGGGATGAGGACCTAAAATTAGCTGCAGGTACGACAGGAACACGTGGAAGGCTTTGGGCCTATGCTAAGGCAAAACAATCTTTACCGGTGTCAATATAAACTCTGTATTATGATTATTTAGATTGTTAATAAAGGCTTTATTATTATTATTATTATACTAGCGGACGCGCGCAGCTTGGCTTGCGTATTTAAGGGTGAATTGTAATAACCCATGAAATATGTGTTCAATGAAATATTTTTAAGAGTCTAAATTTCAAATTTTATAAAAATCGGTGGCGATTTAAAGATTTTTCCATACAAACTTTCAACCCCTTATTTGCAACCTTAGGGGGTGAATTCTAGAAAACCATGAAACATGTGTTTAATTATATACGTTTAAGAGTCGGAATTTCAAATTTGATAAAAATTGGTGACGATTTAAAAAAAATATATGCAAACTATCAACCCCTTATTTGCACCCCTAGTGGGAGAATTCTAGAAAACGATGAAACACGTGTTCAATTAAATACTTTTAAAAATCTAAATTTCAAATTTTATAAAAATCGGTGCCGATTTAATTTTTTTTCCATACAAAATTTGAACCCCTATTTCACCCCTTTAGGGTTAAAATTTTTCAAAATCCCTTCTTAGTGGATGTCCAGATTGCGAAAGTAAACTTTTGTCCAAAATTAACGTTTCTACCATCAGCGGTTACAGCTGTGCGTGCGTCTTACCTCAGTCAGTGAGGACAAGTCCTTTTATATATATAGATTAAAAATCGAGGTCGTCATCATTGGTATATAAAAAACTTAAGAATGAGAAACACATTTAAAAAGTTCGTAATCTAATACACAGTTTTATATCAGAAAAATATATATTTGGTCGAAATATTTTTGTACGTAGAACAAATTCAATTATGACATTAACACCGCTGTCAACACCTCCGAAGTTTAACTCAGTTACTAGAACAACTTCCCACTATTGTGACAGCGAAACTTCGAGTTAAGGATATATTACAACCTAACAAAAAATATAGGATTAGAGAAAATAACTATTAACCTTTTAATGTAAAATTATATACATATAAATGGTATTGTTTCATATAAGGATGATTTTATTTACATTAACGTATAATATGTTATTTTAATACGTAATTTAAAGATAAAGAGTAATGGAGCCGGGTGGTGGAAGGTGGTTATGGTGGAAGTAGACAAATTCAAAGTATGTTTTATCCTGCATGATATGCATGTACTCGTATGAGATTCTTTTTTTTTACAGCTTCACGCTGTATCCCGCATGCAATAGCAATGTAAGCTGAGAGCGCCTTGAGTTAAGAATAAGTGTCTTAAAAAATATTTAATTAATTGAAATATATGATGAATATGGTGAACAATGTAATAGACTACTTGTTAGTAGAGTAGTGACAAACTTAGAATAGAATAAATGGCGGAATTTTATTTAGAATTTGTGAGATTTAAAGAAAAATGAAAAGAATGTTACAGTTTATTTTCTTTTTTTTTTAGAATTTTTTGAGCAGTCAACGCCGCACTTTATATATTTACTGGCAATATATAATATATTTATGTTAAGTACCATTTAAGTCCAAACCTAAAGAGTTAAGTTATGCACGTATCAATCTATTTAAAACGTCGTGGAAATTTATGTTTGTTTTTTCGTCGTTAAAGACGTATTATATTAATTTAACAGAATAATCAATCTAGTATTTATTGAAATATAATTTTAAATATAAACTGAATATTTTCTAAGGAACTTAAGTGATTAAAGTAGTTATATTTGCGTAAAACAACGAATAATAACAACATTATTTCATCATCGCGCAGTCATTGAACAAACTAATAATGTAAAAATTTATAATAATAGTCGTAAAACGCAATGAGGTCAAGGAAGTAGAGAAACGTTGCCCCGTTATAATTTATTTATGAGGATATTTCATACATTGTTTCTTGTTATGTGTTTATTTATTTACATTTTATTATATTTTTTTCTGCTTCACGCTCTATCCCGCGTGTAGCTGGACAGGCAGAGGGAACCTAGTAATCCACTTTCCACTGAATTCTGTAGGCATTACGTGTTAAATGGTAGATGGCCACTGCGCCACGGCTGGCCTCAAACTTTAAATCACCAATATTGAAATAATTTTAAAAATTGAAAACTGTAGGGTATGTTCTTACAAATACCAAATGTCTAACATATAATGACCATAGAATATAGCGTTAAACCTACAAACATATATAAATATAACATACATATATGTTCTGACATTGCTTAATGACCACTGTGTGTTAGGGATTACTGATACTAATCACCTGATTACACTGAGCGTTCTCTCTCGAAGGACACTATCAACATCTGTATACAAGTGGATAAACATACTTTACCCAGAAAATAATAAAAATAAAAAATATAATATAAATTCTTTAAATAAATCAGAAATTAACCCATTAATAAAACTTAACGAGGGGTATAAAGTGTTCGAAGAGTAATAAATCACTTTCAACTTTAGACATTAAAAGTGTACAGCCTCACACTTTAAAGTATTAGTATACTTATAAGATCCTATTTATTTATGTCTGCATTTTAATATAGAATACCTTTGAAATAAATAATAGCAATATTGCTTAAAATAATATTTGCTATTATAATATTAGAAGAGGCGATCGTGGCGAAGGGACAACTTGGGAAATGAAATAATTAATATTTTTGTTTCCCCGCTCTGGTAACGAGGCAAAGTGCGGCATTGAGTTCTGCCACTCAACGCAATGCCTCAAGAATTGTCTTGAAGTGTCTTAATGGGAACGTATTGTCTTGACACTAGGTACTCAGGTTCCCTCTGCCTACCCTGCTCTATACGGGAGACAGTATGAAACTAAAAAAAATTTTAGAAATATAACGCCATTCATTTATTTACTCCATAATATCCAACTGTGAATATAATAGTTGTGAATTAAATCTCTGCTCTGGGCTTAACAGAGCAACGGAAACAGAACAGAAAGGACATAATGACTGAACAGAGTGACTGAACTCAATCCTACACTTTGCCTTGGTACCAGAGGGGAGAAATTACAATATTAATAAATGATAACTCATTCCATCGAGTGGGAATCTAACCCACTACCGTCACGTCTACATTCACACACTTGTATCCCTGGCCTGGCCTGGCCACGACGGCCTAAAAGCTATTTTATGGATATAAATATATATCAATAACTCATACCCTATAAAGGTACTTTATTCAAAAAATAAAAAGAGAAAAATATAAGGTGCCAGAGTGTTTTATCCTGTCAATGAAATAACGTGAACGATACATAAAAGAGGGACACGGGATATTCGCATTCTATCAACGTCCACTCTTAATGAGCTATACGTGAACCAATCTCTATCTCTTTCAGCGGTCGACTGTTTTCGTGGAAAGTACCCATACGTTATTTATTATTTTTTCTTGCTTAAAATCGTTGCAGTTTTAATTAATTAATTTATTTAAAGAGTAAATATAGTTTAAACATTTTAAAAAATGTGAAAAAAAATCAAAACAGCTTTCTCTCTTGCCAAATGACAAGCCTATGTTATTACATTTGAGTATTTTTTTTATGATTGAGTTGTTTTAATGTCTCTGACTCTATTTAATATTTATAGATCATTATAATAATTTATATTTTTTACTAATACTACTTATTTGTTAAAAAAAACTACAACATTCAGTATTTTTATGACGAGTCGATCTGGAATCTCTTTTAAAATTTATTATATTAATATTTAAAGAAAGTCACGTTAGCGCGCCGGAAGCCCTAGACATAACCACTCGACATGTGCCAACATAATAAATATTTCAATGCACATTTCGCAATGCTCTTCCGAGAAAGGGGAAAAATAATATTACGAAGGCGAATTGTCTTTAGAATATTAATAAGGATTTTTTATGATTATATGACAGATACGATGTTGAGTATGACATGAAGTGACCACTTGGTTTCTTATATTCGTATAAATTTAACTGTGGATAAAAATTATAAGGAACACTTGTAAGGAAAAATATAAATGTTTTAAAAAAAAATTTTTGGTTTTCAAATTTTTTAGGGGTTAGTCTTCCAGTGGTCATATTACAAATTTGAATAAGTGATGATGGCAAAACAATTTACTTTGTTGTGTTTTTACCTTCACATTGTAGAGGCTAGAGAGACTTTGTTCCTCACTTTCTGTCTAATTTTCGAGACATTGTATGTTGAGTGGCAGAACTCAACGCCGCGCTTTTGGCTCTTTTCCACGGCAAGGAAAAGAATAATTCATTCCTACGAGTGAGAAACAAACTCATAACCATCGCGTTTCAATCATACCGCCACTGTGCCATGGTGCCCAGTTTAATGTTTGTTTAAAATACTCATAAATAAGACGTTTCACTTAAACGAGCTTAATTTTATAATTGACTTGCAATAACTTTGACATACAAAATTTATATAATCTTTTTGATAAATTTATTACTTTATGTATTCCTTTTGAGAAAATTGAGTTATTTATAACAACAAATTAGGGTATAATAAATTATAAATTTTATTAAACATCAAATTAATGTAATAAATAAAGAACTGCAGCATAATTTTTAGCTTACAATGTCAGGTGAATATAAATATTTATTTTAATTAAAAAGTTTCAAAAAATTACAATATATATTAAGTTATAATCACACTTGTACAAGAAATCGAATATATAAGAGTAAATGTACAATGTATAGCAAAAGCACTACCGATGGAGCCTTAAAGTGCTGCCAACTGTAATTAAATCTAGTTTCTGCCGACAGCAGTAGTGTTTAACTTCCTGATTGTGTTTCTTGTGCTTTTGCGGAAATTCTACGGAAGCTTTTGCCTTTTTAAATACATCGCCAGTGAAGGGATAAAATACTCGTACTTTAGGTTTGTGGTATTTCTACCATTTAGCTTTCTGTTTCAGAATTTAGATTTTGAAATGAACTATACTTACTTACGAGTAAGTGATTCCACACTGGATGTCATCTATTCAACGTGATGTTAGAAAAATATGTAATTATCTTACGGATTACTACTTAAACTAATGTAATAGTATTAATCTTAATTTACACAATGTTAAAATACTCGGTTATTCACATATTATTATTGTTTTAAGTAGATTCATATAAAAAACAATTATAACAATTAAATATAAATTACGTATTCAAAAATCTAAAAATAAGGAAAGGAATATTTAATCGAAAGAAAAGTGAAATGTTATTTATTAGGGCAATTAACAGCTATTTATTAGGGCAAGATTGATTTTCTCGTTTATTGAATCTTTGATCAATTAAAATGAAATCACTGAAACTTAGTTTAGTACTTGAGATATTACAGGAAATTGCCTATAAATCTTCGGTCATTTCTGAACATCCTGAGCTAGGGTCAGCAAGAACGTCTTTCGCAGAAATTTTAATTGCCGTGTCGTTACCAGATACAAGTTTTCTGATGTTATTCCATAAAATTATATTTTAATATTATTTACTTACATGCTTTACTTGACAATGAAAATAGGCATTGGGATCATTATTATTATTAATTAAAATAAAATTATTATTATTAATTTCTCTTTCGTTAAATATACTAAGAATGAGTTAAATAAAAAAATAAGCTTCACGCTGTATCCCGCACATAGCAGGGTAGGCTCAGGGAACCTAGTGTTAACACTCCGTTCCCCACTTTCTGCTGAATTCGGGAGGCATATGAGCTAAATAATGTTAAAAAAACATACATATAATGCGACATCGTAATAGCTAATGTATATATATACATATTGCAAGCTAAGCTATGAAAATATGTGCTACGTAGCCCTTACTCCAAGCTCGCACAGAATTTCATTAGTCACTAACGAATCTCCGAAATGGCTTTAAATATTAATTTAAAGGTACATTACTCTACTAAATATGCAAAATTAATCGTGTTATATTTGAAATGGTTATTTACTGTAACTTCTTCTTATACGTACATTTCTTAATTTCCTTTCTATATGTAATACTAAAATCAAACTCATCTATATAATTTGATTTGAAATTATTATATTATTATTACGTTTTAATTGTAACGTATAGTTTTTAAGTATTTCTAAATCATTTTCTATGGGCGAGCATGTCACCCAATAGCTGTACTTCGGCTACCGTGAGATAGGTGGCGCGCCCCAGTTGTCGCGGTAATTAATAGAAATATGTGCCAGCAGGGCTGTATTCGAGAAAAAAATATATATTTTATTTAATTATTTTTCAACTTTTCCTAAAGAAAAAAAAAATATAAATATAATAATACAGTAAAATTATTCTTCATTACTATATTTAATATGTACTACACTACTAATAAATAATGAAAGCTTTATTTTTTATTCCTTCACGCTGTTTCCCATACAAAGCAGCATTGGCAGAGATAAAGAAAGAGTTAAGACACAAAGTTCTCCATTTTCCGTCCAGTTTCTTGATATAACGTGTTGTATTGTTACCAGAGCTTGGAAATGGAAATAATGCATTCTGCGAGTGAAATGAAACCCATAGTCATTGCTATAACAGTCAGACGAAATGCCGTTGCGCCACACCGCCCTTTAAACCTTAATAAAGGTTAACCAAATTGAATACAAATATTCAATTTCCTAAGGAAAATATTATTCCTGATGAAACTAATATGGTAATTTCTTTGCATTTTTAGTTACATAAAGTAATCCGAGTATTAGTTAAATATTACTTATCAATTTTATCTATAAAATCGATGTACAATTAATTTCCAATGTTCTTTGCAACAAGCCCTCTTATTTCTTTGTGGCCGAGCTCTCATATATTTATACGTGAAAATAAAAAATACAAACAAATTTGAAATGCACATAAAATGTAATGATAATAAAACTGACTGTCACGCGCCGCTGACATGTTCATGACACGCCGAGGCCCGCTGACCTGCTTCTCTTCAGCCACCCGCGACTAGTCAATTTACCTTAAAAAATCTCGGAAAACCTAAGCCCGAAAGAAAAGCTGTATGTTGACATAACACACATACATGGAGTAATGGTCACGCGCCCTCATTTCTTTGCCACGGCGAAACATTCATTCATTCTTTACACGACTTTGAAATTTAGATATGAATTTCTTTGTAAAATTTAAGGGAATGAATTAAAAAATATATAATTTTACTTATTTATTATTTACCTATTTTATTATTCTCATATTAAACTAAAGAATTATTATAAAATAAAAAAGTTATTTAAAGCAAAATTTTATCGATGAATATTCTATAAAAATTTTCCAAAATGCAATAGTGAAAACTGCAATTAAATCGGTTAAGCCGTAGCCGCAGACAAACAGACATATTTTTTTATAATCATTGTGTTTGGTTCAATCCGCTATTAAACGCCATCAATAATTTTTTTTTTTTAATTTCCACGTACAGACACCAATCTGTTACATTTTTATTATAAATATAGACGAAACAAGTCAACAACATGAGCCGTTTCGGCGATCTTTTAAAACTCATGCAAAGCAAACAAATTTGGAATGCTCACAGTCAAAGTGCTGCGTTTTGCTGGAATAAATTTCAATATAAGTTCACATCTCTATAGAGCAATGAATTATTCAGATGTTTCTACCGTGTTATATATAAAGTTTGTTAGTTCAACTGAAAACTAAGAAGAAACTTCATTTAAATACTTTAAAAATTAAAATTGTTTTGTAAATTAAATAAGTAAAAGTTAAATAAATAACTTTACAGTTCTTAGATTTATAAGGTTCTATATTATATGAAATGTGTTTATTAATATAATATGTAACAATAGAAAAAGTTCTGACAATGACCAATTTAATTTAATAATATATAATGCAAAACATAGTTCTTAAATTATAAGCAAAACAAATATAGTAATACCGTTAATTTTTCAGCTTCACGTTGTATCCCGCATATCTTCAGGGCAGCGGGATCTTAGTGTTAAAACACTCCTTTTCCCACTTTCCACCAAATTTTCGCCACGCCCCACCTTGCCTTGTTACCAGAGCGAAGAAATGAAAATGTTATATATTTCATTCGCTCGAATTGGAATCGAAACCTACAACCATCGCGCTTACAGTACACGCTTCTGCCACTGCGCCACGACGGGTTCAATAATTCCGAAATAATTTCACTTATATTACTTAAGTTTCTCAGGTTTTTGTAAATGTATTACTAGATGTAGGTAACATCTTTCTTACTGAATAGAATCAACAAAAGCAAACATAGAGTAATATACGTGCAGACACAATAGTTATATATGCAAAAAAATTTTGTTTTTTATATTTTATACTATTACAAGGTTATTGCTTAAGAATTTATCAATAATTATTTATTTTCATAATGTGTTATACTTTAAAAATAATCTATATTTTATTTTATTGACAGGGTTTTATTATTATAACCAATAATTTAAAGAAACTTTATTATTAAAAAGAGAAAAAAGCTACACATATGTCACAAGCCACACAATAATTCATTTAAAAATACAAGTCGCATTAACACTAGAAGTGCCGAAGATTGAGACCCCCCTTGAAGCGCCGTCGTGACAAATTTGTCCCATTTTACTTATTATGTTGATTGTTGGTATAATACAAAAAAAATATTATTAAAATAATTCGTAAAATATGTAGACCATCTTTAATAATCAATTCTTATTCATTAACAAACATAAAAGTACCAAAAAATAAAACACAAAGAAAGAATCAAATATTTCTAATATGTTCTAAGGTCGTGACAACTAACTAAATAACTCTTACAAAATTATAAGTTATTGAAATTAGTTAATATTATTAGTAGGCCAAGTAATGCATTAATATATTCCTCATCAGTGATACATCACAGATGATTTATAACATTGCGTGGTAATGCCTCCAGAATTCGGCGGAAAATGCCAGCGGAGTGCATAGCACTAGGTTCCCAGGTTCCCTCTACCTACCCTATAATTGCCCACATTTGGTATCAAGTGTTTTTCTAAAATTCAAGCCGAGCTTAGTCATCCTTTCATCTGATACCTCACTTGGACTAGCGGCAAAATTTAGTTTTGACACCAATTTTACCCCACTTTTAAGGCTATTATTTTTTAAGATTTATGCATAAATGTATAGTTTTCAGATTTTTTCCTATACTAGTACTACACGTAGATGCTAGCTGCCAAATTTCATAATTCTAAGTTAACTGAAAGTACCTTATTAATTTGATTCCCTTTATAGTGTCGAAATACATGTTTTTTACTATATAAATGGTCATATCTTTTTTTAACTGTACTGACTGTACTGACTGTAGATCGTCATATAGTTGATATTCATATACTCATATGAATATCAACTCGATTTCTCCAAGCATTCCTGAGATAAAGGCACAGACAGACGGATGGACAAAAAAATGATCTTATACGGGTTTTTATTTCCTTAAAAGCTACAGAACCCTAAAAACTTAGGCATTGACTGCTAAACCTACTATTCAATTTTTTTCCGCCCCCGCATTGCCCTTTCCCCTCCACCTCGTCCCCGAGGCATGAAAATATGTCAAATTATACCCTCAAATAATAAAATAAAAATGGCGGGACAAAAATGACCCAGCGGCAGTTCTAGGTATATCTCTTTTTTTTTCAAAAAGTATGACTGCTATAAAATTATTTATATTTTTAATTAAATATAGGTGTAAAATTGGTAATAGTAAAAAAAAATCATCTACATAAAATAACAAATAAAAAAGTTATATACAATCAACCTTGCGTTTGGGTCAAAAATGGGACGGCGGCGCTTCTAGTGTTAAAATAGCAAAGTAAACATTAGTTTTCATTTAGTTTAAAAATAGCAAAAACTTATTGGATTTACCTTACGATCTCCATTTCAATTATGTAATGCGAATATTATCCATAACTATATTATTAATTCTATTAAAATAGAAGCTATATTGTATTTGATTACACTTCTCATAATCCAGTAAGTGGAGTACATACGGCAGACTACTAAGTGCTACAAATCCCTTTTCCAATGCCCCGTACCGCAGTAACGCATCGATATTATCAATTATACGACGTGACCAGAAAAAAAATAAGTGAAAAGTAAATTAAAAAATGTCATCAGCCCCGTTGGCTCTAGCAATTTTATTAGCAAATGCAATTTTATCTCGAACGGACTGTGACCTATCAAGGGAAGTAAACTCATTAGAGACAGGCGCCGCGAAATCAGTTTTTACTTTGCAAATCCAACAAATCCGAACTACGGATGAGACCGCGGCGGCGTCGGCCGGAAACAATCTGAACGTCTTCGATGATGCCGTGCCAAGTAACTCTATAGAAGTACAAGGAGAAAATTTCCGAGCAATCTCGACAATTCATCCGATTGGGGAAACGAATGTCGGTGAAAAAATAAAAAGTGATCAAGATGGGGGAGCCAGCAAATTACTTTTATCAGATGGAAATTTTCGTGAAAGGAAAAGCGACTTGGAAAATGAGAAAGCTTACAGTTTAAAACAGTCAATGAACTTAGTGGGGGATAATTGTTTCGATACAACGTACAGAGATTATAAAAGTAGGGAAACAACAGATAAAGACGAAAGATCGTACTCCGACGTTAATTATGCGAAAAATATGGAAATGGAAAATATTAAAGGTGTAGGAAATACTTTGAACAAAAGAAACTCTTTTAACTCTGACAGTACATCCGCTTTTAGGGCCTGGTTAGAGAAATTTAATATATTTCAATCTGTAACAAGTGAAGAACCAGTTACAACAGAGGAAAATATTGAAACATTAACAACAATTACACCAAATACTGAAATTGCAACTATATCTAATACCGTACCAATAATTCCGATAACAACGGATATATCAGATGATTTTACAAGTCTAATTAATGTTACATTACAAGTGTTATCAGATGATACGACGAACACTATTGAAGATACTGATGAAGACTTCTATACGACAAAAGAAAATGCTAAAATAAAATTTAGTAGCTTACCTCAAACTCAGACATATTTGATACCAAAATTTAAACTGGATAACGGGATTCATCCTTTCACGTTCATGTCAAAATTTTTCTCTGTCATAAATTTTTCTGATTATCCAATTGGTAAGCCATGAAAAAGGATAATAATAATATAGTAATATTGCTACCACATTAAAAACTATCAATATTTCATTCGTAGGTCCTGTCAAGGATATTGTTGGAGGGAAGTTTTCTTTTCCCTTTTCTTTTTTAAAGGTAAGTTTGAGTATATATTATTATAGTCACTATATAAGAGGCCGTCATGGCGCAGAGATACAAACGTGCAACAGTAAACGTGACAGTTTGTGGGTTCCTTTCCCACTGTAGGAAATGGAAAATTTTATATTTTCATTTCACTGCTCTGATAATGAGGTAAAGCGTGGCGTTTAGTTCGCCACTCAACACGCGAAACCTCCAGTATGCTGTGGAAAGTGGAAAATCGAAGTGTCTTAATGGGAACGGAGTATCTTAACACTAGGTTCCGTGGTTCCCTCTGCTTACCCCTGCTACTGAATACAGCCTGAAGTTAAATAAGAACTATATTTTATTCAATTATGTATTATAAGTCGTTACAATAATTATATTTTTTCAAAAATATATGGCAACAAAAACAAAAACTTAACCGTCCCGGTTAAAGTTCAAAGCTTTTAAAAAGTAGGCACCTTGCCCACTATAGTGCTATGAACACAGCAAAATAACAATGCGATGTAGTTTATCCGAAAACTTCTCTCTTTCAAAGCTGAACGAAATTTTACAACATTTTCTCCAAGAGAAGTAAATTCTATTGTAAAAAAATAAATAAATAGAAATGAAAAAAATATATATGATTATTTTCTCAAATCGACATAATAAATGAATGTCGTATATTATATGACCAGTATTTAGTTTGATGACGCCAATGTCACATGGCTTTATCTCATTAAATGTCTATAACAATTATATAAATAGCCTGTTAAGATCAAAAGAAAATTATATAGGAAAGTATTAATATAAATTACATTATTTTTCTATAAATACTTACTTTTATCGTAATTCTATTTATTTAAAGGACAACTCTATATAATTATAAAATGAATTTGAATATTAATTAGCAAAACAATAAAATTAAACTATTATTTTTAATAACTATATTACATTGAAATATTAAAAAAAAAACACTATAAAGTTTTAATGCAAATAAAATTTAAGAGGCTTGCTATACATATAACATATTTAGGTAAATTCACATCCGATTAATTACAATTAACTTATTTAATATTTTTTAATCTAATATCTTATAAAATATAAAACATTTTTTTTATTTACACATAAAGTTCGTCGCTGGGAACAACACTTAAGAATTTCTTAATGATATTGAATGTAATGTGAATGATGGTGTCGATGATGGGCTTTCCGAACTCCTCTACAACTTGTTTCCAGTTTTCATTAAGGAATGCTAATACTGATTGACCTGAAAAGTAAAATACGAATACTGTAAATATAAAATCGAAATAGAAAAGTAAAATTAATGTAATCTTTATGTTGAATTTTAATTTATCTTAATCTAATTATTGCACGAGAATATTTTTCTTGTTGTGTATCTATAGTATACATAATATTTAAACATGATACTTTTTTCGTTCACTCCATTCTCCAATTTTCGTCCAACTTTCGAGATTCTCGATTCTCTCTGGCTGTTTTTTTATTTATTATTTAGTGGTTTATCAATTTATAAGCAATGAGCAAGAGAATCATATAACTCCCTCATTAGCTAGGTCCTTTAGAAACTAACATAAGCTATTCTATTACAATAACGCTATAAGAATTTGAAAAAATATACAGTTTCCATTCAATTAATTGGAAGCGTGTTTTGAGAATGGTTGTTTTAGTACTTACTAAGTTCAGGGTTCCCCTTGAATAAATTGGTGAAGACGAAGCTGCCAGTCTCTCCAAACTTATAAGTAACTTTGTAATTTTTTACTTCCCGGTAAACAACACCATCACGCGTTTTATCCTCTAAGTTTATTTTTGCTTTTAAAATTATATTGGCTGTAAAAAACATAAATAAATTTACAGTTTTTACAGAAACTGTCAAGATTTAAAATTTATAATATTTTCTTTTTTTTGCGTCACGTATATAGTAAAGTAGACAGAGAGAGTCTAGTGTCGATCAATCAATCTACTTTCCTTTCCCGTTTTCTGCTATGAGCCAGACAGACATTAGGTTCCGTATTAATAAGACTCTCATAACTCCAACATCGATCTTGAGCGTGGTCTTGAGCGTGGTCGTGGTCTTATATAAAAAAAATACAGAATTATGACTTACGTGTTTTGATCTTTGCATCTCCATCACCATTAATAGAAACAATCAGTATTCTGCCAATGGCTTTATATTTCGCTTTTAATGTTATATTGCAACGGAGTTCCAGGTCAACGCTTAATCCGTCAAATCTAAAAAAAGAAACGTACAATAAGATAAATTATCTAATTATGAATTAAAAGTGATTAATAGTATTTTTTTCACGCTGGGAAAATGTCTTGAAACACAGTCAAATGGGAATCAAATTGAAAAAAGTATCGATTCGATTCTGAAATTGAAAAATAGGAAGAGAGTAAAAACTGTTCCCTATTAACTTCTAAAGATACTAGAGAAATGAATTATAAAAAAACACACTTACCTAACATCTTCTACAATACATTTTCTAAGGCCGGTGACTGTGCCATTAGTCATTTCTATTTTGAAGTTTCCCGGTAAATCTAAATTAATTTTATCTTGGTCCTGATGCAATGGATCCATAGGCGGTATACCTAAACTTGGTATACCTTTCACGAATTGAGGAATTGTCTCCTGGAAATTTCTCTTTAGACAATCTGGCTTTAATCCTGGACATGGCTGAATGAAGTCCGCTGTAAATTGTACGTTAAAAATTTAATTAAATCAGCTGCACGCTGTATCCCGCAAGCAGACAGGGTAGGCAGAGGGAACCCAGTGGTAAGACACTCCGTTCCCCACTTTTCGCCGAATTCTGGAGGCATTGCATGTTGTTTTTGCTTTACCTCGTTATTAGAGCGAGAAATTGAAAATATTAATTTAAATAAATATTAGATACATTTCCTCGAGTGGGGAAAATCGAACCCACAACTAGTCACGTTTAGTCCCTGCGCTACGACTGGCCTGTTTAATTATACGTTTATATTCTCTATTTTAAATGTTAACGATTTCTAAGTATATACAATATATCTATTAATTTGATATATTTTTCTAATATTATACTTAATATTACAGAATGTAAATTAAATTGTATATTATCATTCAAAATCTATTACAATTTTAACTAATCTTAAAAAAAACTGTATTCTTTATTATTTTAGTAAATTTATTTTATTATTATGTTAAGACCATAACTCTATGGTTTCACATCGAACCAAAATATACCAAAAATAAACACATTACTTACGTGACACTTTCGAAGAACCTTTACAAAATAAAACAAATAAATTAATTAATAATATTATTTTATGATTAAACATTATTTTCTATAATAATTAATTATTTCAGAAAACAATTAACTACAGTTCTTTTTAATCCGCTCCGAGCTCAGATCGTAACTATAAATTATACGTCCTCCGATTCTCATGTGTATGTTGGTATGCAAAATTATTTAATGCCAACATTTTAATATATAAGCGGTGGCCATTTTCGTATGTTTAATACATATTAGTAATTGGGATTGTGTCGAGGCCACTTTATATCATTTAAAAGTTGGTAATTAAAATACTCGTGAAGCTACAATTATGTACCTTTAAGTTTAATATAAAAGGATATTAAGTTTTGTATTTTTATTGCGGCTATAGATCATTTTCGGCGTTGAGTTCCGCCATTCATCAGGCAATACCTCCAGAAATCGGCGGAAAGAGGGGAACGCTGTGTCTTAACACTAAGTAGTAGTATTTGTAGTTCATTTCATATTAAATTATTAAATTTCGCCAATGTATAAGCTAACGCAACATGTTAATTATAACATACATAATAACAACAAACATATATAAAAAATAAAAATAAAATATTATTGTATATTATTAGCATTTTAAATATATAATCGATTTACAAATACTAAAATGTTATTTTTAAATTGATTATATATTTAAAATAAATGAAATCTGCATTAAATTTAAAAAGATTTTATTTATACACCGACTTTGACATTTTAAAAGGATCGCTTCCTGTAAGTTGATAGCGGCGAAGTCATCCATTCGCTAATGGAAGTCATACTAAGAATCCCCATAGAAAAATACAAACTGTGGAGGGTAATATTCTTTATCCCATATTTATGACAGTCTTTGACCGCTCTACTTATTATGTAAATAATGCCACCATTATTGGAAAGCAAACATAGATAAATGAAAATATTAATTTAAAAATCATTTACAGATACATAAAAGAAATAAAAGAAAAATATGGCTGTGAAATCGAAAAGCCTATAGTTAATTATATATATTGCTAATGCATTCACAGCATCGTAGCCTTTCAAAGATATCAAATTTAATCCATTAGTTGCAAAGCAACGTATTTTATGATAGAAAAATAAAATATCATCTAAGCAAATACTCAGGGTAATGAGGTTCTATTTAATCTACAAATGAGCCTATTTCTCATCAGACAAGATGCATCGGTCATTTCTGAATCAAGCCTGTTTCTGATGTAATATTAAGTCATTCCACATGAGAATAATATATTTTCTTACATTTTCGTTGTTAGACAAAATACTTTTTTTACTTATTGTGCATATGTGTATTGCATGGTAGGCAGTGAGAATCTAATATTAAGACACTCCCTACCAAGTGTTTGAATTTGCGTGTTGAGAAGCGGAATTCAACGCCGTTAATCTGGTTACCGGAGCAAAGAACAAAAAATAATTTGTTACCTCAAATTTAAACATTTCGAACAGAAGATTTATTTATTTATTTATTTATATCTTGCCTTGAATCTAATTAGTGTTTTATTTATTGTTTCAGTCTATCAGAGTGGAATCAACATTTTTGGTGTTCATCATCATTTTTGGAATACTAGCTCTTATTATTCCGATCTACCTTTTTATAATAAGTTTGATATCGCTGTTTTCAAAATCAAAATGCACTGATGAGATCGAATCTGGAACTTTATTTTTGGAACCGGACGGACGAGATTGTCACGACAAAATACTTGTTACATTTACTTTTTTGTTTTTTCTTATATGTTGGTAAGTGTTGGCATTTCTCATAAAATATTGACTTCCTTATGTTAAAATAATAAAAGCTATTAAAGAATTGTTGTCAATGATAAATATGCGAATAATTAAAATGAGTCTGTGATGACCTTTCTGTATTGCACCTTGGTGCAGCAATCGTCTGTAAACTTAAACGTACCTTCAGTTCACTTAATAGCAAGTTTTTACTAGATGAGTCGAAGATTTATAGGATTTTTGTTGTAATTATAAAATCATTATATATTATATTAAGATAGAAAATTGTAATTGTGATATGGGAAAAAAATATTCCCTTATATTTAACTCAAGTTTCTCAGTTACCAAACTAGTTTCTTATTCATTGTACTTAAACTTTCTCTCGCTAAGAAGGTTCAAATCAAATAAGGATATATGAGCCGGTAAGTACGTAAAGTAAATAAAAAGCCATCAAGTTCCCAATTCCCAAACGCCTTCGGTCCAATTAAGAGCTTTCAAGACAATTGGACGCAGGTAGAAATCTGGGGAACGCGAGGCATTACGGCTCTAATGACGGCCCCAACGATATTACCAAGTACCGAGGTGACTTAGCATCTTAATGCAATTAAAGTAATATATTTTTTAAAATATAATAAAAGTAACTAACTATGCATTGTATATAATTGAAAAAATTACATATTTAAATATAAAATAGGGAGAATTTATTCATTTGTGAAAAATTTCCAGTACGTATAAGACATCCACTATTTTATCTTATCTATTTTTATTCTTGTTATGTGTAATAATTATAATTGATAATTCACTAAGTCACATTCAAGTTTTTCGTATAGCAGAAGAAAGTAGAAATAAGTTGATTAAATTATTACTTGATAAGTATACACTTCAAGGGATTCGCGATTATTTTTTTAAAGTAAAGAATGCATATCAAACTCCATGAGAGTTTGGTTAGGCTCTATTTATGAGATCTGGCTGAAGTACATTATTTTTTGTTAAAAATTATAATTATTTTATGAAACTAAAGTAACCTACAATATATGAAAACATTAAATATTTCAGCTTCTTAATATCAGGTATGGTGTTAACCAACGAGCAGTCTCGTATAGCTGTAGCGGAAAGCCGGAACATCTTGAGCTGCGCGTGCGCAGATATAGCGTCCTGGCTTTCAACTGCTGCAACGGAATTACACCACAGCCTTGTACCACCAGTCGACATGGTGTATTACGCTTATAAGGAAGATTTAAGAGGCATGTATACTCATATAGCGTGCTTTTATCAAATTTACTTGTGTCTTTGAAAGTCTCTACTTTGTAAGGATCTTCCAAATCTTGAAATCTTGCAATTGATAGGACATAATTTAAGAAAGAATCATTTAAGAAAATCTTGCTTGTTATTTTTTTTTTTAAAATTAGGTCACATATCTTCAATCATGACAGTACAATATTTGCCTAGCATAAACATGATGCCCTTGTCAGCGTAACCAGGACAACAAGTAGTAAAATTTAGCGTGTTTGTTATAAACTATTTACACATTTTAAATTGATAAACTAGTTACTAATACTGGGTTTTAACTTGGCTATTAAATATTTTTAAAGTCTTATTTGTACCATTCTAGGGATTGGCACTTTAATGATCTCGTAATTTTAAAATATTGTGAGTTAATAAACTTGCTATTCCTGTGTTAATAAGGCAAAGCAACCTTCCCTATTAGGAGGTATACACATATGTATACATACGTCGTGCACCAATTTTCTATGGTGAAATTGATATAACATTGACACAATTTGAAAAAAATGTTATACAATAATATTTTTTTTCATTATATGATTGAATTCCGTCTATTTTTCTCTACAAGTAGTTGTACAAAACTGTAATCAACTGAAAGGAAATTTTGTTTACCTCTAGCATTCCAAAAGATTATTTTCTTTCGCCTAACGAGCTCTTTCCGTAGAGTGCGATCCCTTGACATAATAAGAAGGGCAAACGTGGAGTTTCAGAAAAACACCTAGATGGCTCAATATCATTGTAAATATAAATTTCACAATTTACTTAATACAAAAATAATTAAATATACTATAACATGTAGAATTGCAAACTATCTGAAAAAAATTAGGTTGGTTTTGTACACATGCCTACCACATTTTTGGAAGTGGAAAAACATCCTTTCACATTTATAATATTAGACAAAAAATATAATAAAAAAATACATAAAGTTTATTTGCACAGCTAAAAAAGCATTATGAAATTTATTTTCATCCATTGCAGACGCAGAAGCCCTATTGGGACAACCGATACAACAAGCGATAGTCTCTGAGAGCGGGATTGACCTGGTTCTAGACTCTTTGGCAGATATTATAACAGGTGATGAATTGTTTTATACAACTTCAATATTCAAAGGTAGCCTGGAGATCGCTTGAAGCGATAAAGCCGCCTTGTATTTTTTTTATTACTTTTTAAGTTTGTATAATATGTTCTTTTATTTTTTTTATGTGCAATAAAGTATATTTAATATTATTTTTCAACACGTACTTCTTTTTAAATTAAATATTAAAAATAAATTTATTATTTTAGTTGATTAATTATATAATTAGCACTTTTTTGCATTTTTTGTATTGTTATTATTAAAATTAATCTATGAAATTAAATAACATAAACATATACCCTTCAATTCTTCTGTGCGGATGGTCCTAAACAGATGTTTTTTAAAAATAAGTCTCATTAACAGTTCCTATAGCACCTATCTAAAGTATATCACTAATTTCATTATATTCTGTTCTTTAAGTGTTTAGGTTGCACGTTGATGATTTAATCAATTCATTTTTATAAATTTTTTTTCGACTCCATACTGTATCCCGCATGTAGCATGCAATGCAGAGGGGACCTAGTGTTCCGTTTCAGACAAGACATTCCGTTCCCCACGGACGGCCTATTGTTAGTTATTAAATATATGTTAAATACAAAATATTTTTTAGAAAGCGAGGATTTATCTACAAAAATGTCTTCTTTACGCGATATCTGCATTAAAGCCGGTCTACTAGCAACCGGTGCATCTGATAGAATAAAAGATTTGACGGTGCAATTGGATAGTACGAAAAGAAACTGTATACAAAAGGATGCACCTCTATGTGATACGCTTAATACTAACACCTTACATGTTATGATGAAATTTGATTCTGTAAGTATTTTAAGCAAAGTATTCTTTATTGAAATTAAATGGATCTTGGTACATTCTCCACTAAAATCTGTATATGTATATATTCAATATTTTTCTAGATACTTCAAGAGCGACAGCTATTAGAATTGAAAACTTTAGGCGTTGTGAACTTAACACAAGCGATATTCATCGCTAAAAAGGAAATACGAACTTTACCGTCCACCATATCTTCGCAAACACAACGTGTTAGAGACGGTAAGAGGATACTAACCTACATATTAAATGAGTTACTTACGAATAAATATTTAAGTAGTTTTGAAGACGACATAATACCCCACGAGAGTTTTACATATTATGTTACTTCATATTTATTTTTTATGAAAATGTTTGTACATATTAGTGTAAAATATTAATATTTAGAAATTTTGATCTAAATAACAAATCAGATAACAATGCAACCATAAAAAATCTACAAATATCACAAAGATAACATCGAGCGAAAAAAAAATATTCGCCAAAACAAAAATGCACAGTTGTGAAAGTAAAAATATTCATATCAACAAAAATATTTTCTCTACAAACTCGATGGACTAAAAACAAAAAAATATGAAGTAACAAAAGTACCAATTCCGCAGATATAGTCCGCGACATAGAAGACCGTAGACAAATAGTCCACGACTCAGCGCGCGTACTCAGCGACATAGTGCGGTACCTCTCCGTGGCGTTGCACACTCTCGATAGAAATATGGATGTGGGGCTGAATAGAGTCAATAAGTATGAATTGTGGAGGTGGATTATTATGTTGGGTAAGTTTATATGTTATGATTATTGGAATATATAAGGAAATGTGATGCAATATAAAAAATAAAGCTTCACGTTATATCCCACACATAGCAGGGTAGGCAGAGAAAATTTAGTGTTACAACACTCCGTTCCGAGGCTGAAACTCTGAACTGGAACTTGAGATGCGAGTGAGATAACACTAGAAACTCAACAATTTATTTAATAATAACAAGTTATAAAAATATTTTTTTCGAGCTTTATTTTTGCATTATAATATACGGAAGTAGCATTAATGATGATAAGCATTTTATTTACGTAATTTAAAAATATTAACATAAATGCAATGATAATTAAAACAATGTTGACTTGTATTCTTATTTTTTGACTAACCTTGCACTGAGCTTGTGAACTTTAACTAAATTAAGAAAAACATACTCGATTTTTATTATTTACATATTTTCAAGTTGTTTTTGAAAATATGTAAATAAAAAGGGGAGAGGAGGGGGGAGGGGGGTGTGCCTTATCTCTACAGTTGTAAAATTTAAAACTTATAACTCAAAAAGACAGAATAAAAATCTCATACATATTTTATGGATTCATGGTCTAAATTAATTATTAAACTCAAACTATCGTAAACTGATTAAGGCAGATAATTAAAAAAACTTCCAATAAATAAAAACAAATAAATGAATGAAAACATATTTATATACATAATAATTTTAGTACTTGCAACATTTTCAAGGTTTCGACTTTATAATATAGCTTTCATACGTTAATGTCAGTTAAGTATGAAAATATTTTTTTTGTTTCTTCTCTTGTAAGAAATATTACTACAGTACAAGACGCTAACAAGGCCATCTCATTTGTAACATGTATATATCAACGTCCCCCCAAATGCTGACAACTGACTTTTCATTTGTCAATATTAATCTTCATATTCCGAAAAATAACCCTTACAGTGTTTCCATTTTTACGAGTATGTACTTTTGGTAAAGAGATAATCAATCAGCTTCACGCTGCATCCTATATAAAACGGGGTAGGCCGAGGGAATCTAGTGATAAAACACTCCGTCTTGCACTTTTCGCTGAATTTTTCAATAGATTGTGTGTTGAATGGCGAAATTTAAGGCCAGGTTTTTGCCTTAGTGCCAGAGCGAAGAAATAAAAATAATAATAAATATCTAACAATAAAGAGATTGTTATGTTATTTTTTTATCATAACTATGCGTATATACATAGAAAGATTGCGTATTACTCAAAATCCTGTACAATATGTATGTGATATACAGAATTCATATAACATTTAAACTAAATATGAATATACTCGTAGCTCAATAAGTAATTCATAGTTAAATATCCAATTGAGAATAGCTGCAGCATAAGTTGTAGTTGTTGTTTTTAAAGTGTTATTCAGAGCTGATAACAAAGAAAAATATTTTTATTTACTAAAATTTGAACCTAGCGAGATTTAAATCCGTACTTCTAGGACAATTTCCATATTCCTGATTTTTATTAACTGTAAACGTAATACTATAAAAAAAGAAGAGAAAATTAATTAAATTCTATATTAATTTAAAGAAAATTAAAAAGTATATTTTAATTTTAAAAATAAACTTAAAGAACAAACACACTCACGAGTGTCACTTTATTATTCACAGGGTGTAATGTAATCCTCGGCTTCGTGATGGTCCTCATTTTGTTTGCGATGTGTTGCGGATGCGGGAACGCTAAAATTCATGCGAAAAGGACATTACAAGTGTAAGTTACATAGCATTTTTTAATAAAATAGTTTTTTTTTTAAATTGTATGTTAATTAGTTAAGGAAATGCAGACGAGGTCATTGATGTCAGTCGTGGCACAGGAGCAGAAGTGAGCGTGCGTGGTTATGAGTTCGATTCCCACTCGAGCAAACGAAATAATTAGTAGTTTAATTTCATTGTAGCATATTATGTATAAATATTTGTAAAAGAAATAAAATAAATGTATATATTTAAATACAAGGACATACCACACAATCGGAGTGGCATTTTCATTATAAATACTATTTATGGTCGAATTGTTTTTTTCAATACCATTTCCTTATTTATAGAAGCCATATAAAACCGATTTAGGCTATCATAGCGCAGTGGGAAAGTGTCTGACTGAAATGTGATCGGTGTGGGTTCGCTTCCATGGGAATTAATTATATTGATTTCATCGCTGTGGCAAGATGAAGCGCTGGGTTGAGTTCTGCCAATCGACGTGCAATGTTTCGAATTTACGTGGGAAATCGATACATTAGTGTCTGTCTGTTTGACATTAGGTTGTCTCTGGCAGAGAATCTCTGCTTACCCTGTTATACGTATGTGAGATAAAGCGTGAGCCCAAAAAAATATACACATACACACAAGACAGCATTCTTTCATATCTATAGCTTAAATACAAATATCTCATATTGCTTAAAATTTTATTACTATTTATAATAGATATTATTATTTTTAGATCTTCTTTCTGCATATGTATTTTCTCAATTATTTTGTGGAGTGTTGTTTCTGCTACATTTCTGATCGCGGGGCACGCTGAGGTACGTTAATAGTTTACTATTTTGTGTTTATTTGTATTTAAAATTGAATTAAAAACTATAAGAGGCCATCATGTCACGTTAAAACAGTGCGATGGTTGTAGGTTCAATGCCTAATTGTGGAAATGTACTATTTTTATTCCCTTGCAAGAGAAAGAGTGATATTAACTTTCGCAACCCAACAGGCAAAGTCTTAAAATTAAGGCAGTGCCACATTTAAATCTAAATCCATTTTTCTCCCACTCTACATATGAAATATGTATATGTAACTAAGCCATAAATATAGATAAAACAAATAAATATCGAAATCCGTTTAAAATTATTAATAAAATCCTAACTTAGGTTTTAAATTATAAAAGTATTAGTAATTTTACTATGTTGTGTCTTCTTGTTGTTTATTAGCAATTTTACTTTAACGATGTTTGCTCTATTTTATTAAATCGCTTTTTAAGCTTTTAATATACAATAATGTCTTTGATAAAATTTTATATAAGACTAAAATTATGAAAATTACATCTTTAAATTTAAATAATGACCAATTACTTCGTTTTTAAATCGACGATCCAAAAAAAATAATTATAAAAATAAACTTTAGGCCGCCGTGACGCAGGAGCACAAGGGTATGACTATAACGCGACGATTGTGGGTTCTATCCCCACATCTTCAATTCTTCACTCATGAAGAAATGAAGATGCATGAAAGCAAAAGCCGGGCGTTGAGGTCCACCACACAACACGCAATACCTCGAAAAATTCAGCAGAAAGTGTGGAAAGGAATGACTTAAAACTAGGTTCCCTCTGCCTAACCAGCTGTAGGCAGAATCATTAATAATTTGTTTTACTTATTAGGAATGAGCGAACATAAAATTAAATGCATGTCATTTAATTAATTACTATTTTAGGCTTTCAATGCTTATTTTATAAATTCCAGATTTACGCTTGCCAAATACTATGGGATACACAACAGTATAATGGTCTGTCGATGCTCTTAGACCGGCCATCACCCTTGTTTTCAGATAATGAGGGAGTTTTCGACGCTTTGTTCAGAGATCTAAAAAACGTAACCATCGAAGTGCCTGTCAAAAATATTCTAAGGTAATATTGTATGTCATTTTTGTATAAAGAATTACATTAATGTTGAAAACTGAATTATTGATACAACAAAAAGCTTTTATAGACTCCAGGGAAAATTTACTGAACATAAAGTACTTACTTATATCTAAAAGAAAATTATAATGAATATTTGCTTCATCTCTTTTGAAGTATACAAGGTTTTTATTTCAAGTCTATTTAATGAGGTTGTAATATTCAGATTTAGTTCTCTGATAGTAAGAATAAATAAAGCTGAAAATCGAATTTTCATCTTTATTTACTGTATGCGGTCTAGGTAATAAAATATTCGTTGTGGATAATTGCTATAACCTTACTGAAAGGGAGGCCTATAAAATTCCTAATTCGTTACAAAAATAATTTCTTTTTACTTCAACTTTTTATATGTTTTCTGAAACGTATAAAATATTCGTTTTTGAGCAGTGTTTTACTCAAAATTTCGTTTATTACAGAGAATGCGAAAGGAACGAGCCAGCGTACATAGTGTTTCAGTTAGACAAAATATTGGATATCAACAAAGAAACATCCTATTTTGAATGGGACGAATTACAAGACGACTTGAAGAGGCTTTCCACGACCATCGACGTTGGCTTCCTGAAAACAATATCTGATAGCTTCAATAAACTCCTAAACAGAATACTAGTAGTGTCTGACGTGAATTTAACGAGATATAGGTAACATTGAAAAGTCTTATTAAAATAATGTTTTAAGTAGGTGTATATTATCTTTACTAAAGATATAATGACCAAAAATAATATGATAAAAGATGTATAAGTTTTACTAAAATTATGAACAAAAAAATTCTTTAAAATGCTATTTATACTTCGATTTTTTTATTAATATTTATAGTGCCTTCTTGCTGTTTATTAGCAATTTCATTTTGATGATCTTTGCGTAGTCTTATTTCATAGCCTTTTAAGCTTTTAATATACAGTTAAGTATTTGAAAAACAATTTTACAATATTTTGTATACGAACATTATGAGCTTAAGCTTTATGGAGCTTTTTTATTTCTTACTAATAATTTTGAAACTTTGTAACTGTGCCAAAAATCTGCGATAGAATGCAGAATGGACCAATTCTGCCATAATAAATATTTACATATTACTATTTTAATTAGTTAATTAAGTTAAGTATACGGAACAATACAATATTACAAATATTTAGAAACTAATTAGTACTCACCACCTCTATACGTTATTAATTTGCGCCACTAACCACAACAGCTTTAGTATTTCTTCAATTATCTTTCAATTCAATCTTCGTGCAATTATTGATTAAAATTAATCTTTCTTATTTCAGAATGGATTACAACGGACCGGTTGTCGGCAAAGACCTACCATCTTTTGTGGATCAATTAGAAAATGTCGCAGCTCAAGTAACGGATCAGAACACTGCGGGAAGGTTACAAACTTTAGGTATGTAATAATACTAAAATTTAGTATCAAATATAAATAAATTAATTTCTTGTTTTAATAGAAAATTACAGTATAATATAGACACGTTAACCACCACCCATTTAATGCGTAATAATCCACATTCCTAAAATATCATAATCATATATGGTTCTAGATTTGGTGAAAAGTGGAGAACGTAAAGATAAAACTTTATTCTTTGATTCTTAAAATAATTCATAGATGAAAATAACCCTAATCAAATTGAATGAAAATGAAAATTTTAATATCAAGTTTAATCTGCCCACGGGACTACTTTGTTCCCGGTATTATGAAATATTAAATAATAAATCAAGTACTTTCTAAGGCTTCATTTATTAAATAAACAGTATTTTGATAAAATATAGTATATTTAGCATTTATAAGTTTTTTATTATAATTTATAATTAATGTATAAAACAAAAATTCGTCAAGTTTATGGTTAACACTGTTAAGCTGAATTTGAATAAGAAGAATAAGTTTATCTTTAGTTAATGCCTTTTAAAGCTTCCCGGTACATAAAAATAGAAATATAGGAACCCTCATAGAATGATTTTGTTGTCAGTCTGTATGTAAAGAGTATGTATGTGTATGTCTATATGTAGAGTCAGATACAAAGAGTAAGTAGAGGGAACCTAGTATTAAGACACTCCATTCTCCACTTCTGTTGAATTCTGGAGGCTTTGCGTGTTGAGTGACAGAACTCAACACCGCGCTTTGCCTTGACGCCGGAGCGAAGAAATGGAAATATAAACGTAAATATTTGACTTCCTCGATTAGGGATCGAACCCATAAACGTCACGTCACGTCACCTTATCTGGCCTCTATTATATATATATATATATATATATATATATATATATATATATAATATTGTTTTGTTATGTAATATATAACGGCAACTTAGTCCAAGTTATCCGCTTCCAAAAAGCTAGGGAAATAGCGTGAAGATATATTCCCCGAATAGGCGGAAAGATATTCAATTTCAGAAATTGGATCTATATATGCCCTCGGTTAGAACGTTTCAATAGCGCGATTCAGAAACAATCAACGCCATCTATGTTAGAGTTTTCTAAGCTGCGAATGATATGTGAGTTTTGCTTTATGCAAATTAATACGTTGAAGAATAGTATTAACTAGTTTAACCTGGCCCTCTTTAAAGAACGAGTGAATAGGGACTACCTAAGCAAGCATGCTCCACCATCGTTCGCATCGTCACTTACCACCAGGTGAGATAGCGGACAAATACTTGCCTATCTACAATAAAAAAAAGCATCACTATAATCATGTACTTAGTAGGTATGATTTATTTGTTATTATACCTATTTGAAATTTCGCGTTGATAGTAAATAATATACCTATACCCTACATTGATACTAATTTACAAACATTTTATAAAAGGACATACAATTTTATAATAAATAGAAGAGATGCTTTAAATGGTGTGAAAACGCTAAAAAAAAACGAAGTTTCTCTATTATAATACACTAGTGGACCCGGACGCGGCTACGCCTGCTTGAACTATAAGAATATTTTCGCGTCGGTCATACTGTACCGCCCGTAGGCTAGGTCATTTCGAATAAGTGACATCTCCTTAATTATTTATTTGAATGTTATACAGTAAACTATAATTTCAATCTAGATAAAATGCTAAAAGTGACTATTATATTTATTTTCATAAGGATGAATATCAAAATGTCGCGGTAACGGTTGCGTAGCGACGCGACGGTTGTTATTAACATGACAGAATAACTTGCATGTCAAATTAGAAAGTATTTTAATTTATTAATATATATGTGTAATGTAATATTATATAGCCTATAGCACTTCTGAAGAATGCAGCTTTCATACAAAACAAAAACAATGTAAATCGGACCAGTAGATCCAGAGATCTTAGCGTTCAAACAAACAAACAAACAAACTCTTCCGCTTTATTATATTAGTTTAGATTGCTTTTACAACGATTGTGCATTAATGAAATGACTCTCATTTCATCATAAAGAGACGGCTTCAAGCGCTGTATAAATTCTATCTTTGCTCTACACACAACATCTCGTAAGTAAACAACTTAGCGCTACTGTCGCTTTAACTCCGCTGTGATATTTTACCTACATGTTTACATTAATACATAATATTTCTTATTTATTAAATTTCTGTCACATAGTAAGTGCTTATACAAAAACATAATTATGCTATATACTATTTGAATTGTAAATAAATATATTTTTTTAAAAAAGACACGTACTGGACAGATATTTTTCAAAATTTTAAATATATTGGAACGAAGTTCCTTACGGCAGGCTTGGAAGGGATAGGGATTTCGCTGCGTGACCGAACTGAAAAAAATGTGATAGTAAAACCGTAAGAAAAATGCGTGGAATAAAACCGTTAAATGAGACGTGCGCAGGCGCGACAGTCGCATATACAGACGATTAATGTATAATACCTTTCTCTTTCTCCTTCTTTCTTTTTTTGTTCATAATTTGAATTTCGATGTTTTTTTATTTTAAGTAATTTATTATTTCTTAAAATACTGAATTTCCTAAATACTTTCTTGTACTTAAATAAAAACTAATCAGCAAAATTTAAGAGAAAAATCAAGAAAACCTACATAAAATTGAGCACGACTTTTTTTGCAATTTGTGTCGATTCTACATTAGCCGAAGGAACTTCGTTCCTACCTGGTGTCCCACGACACCACACTATTATTTTTATTATTTATTCTTCTATAATTAGCTTTAGTAATCGCCATATATCTGAGAAATAATTATAAGTTCAGATCAAGAGCTCGCAATTTTTTGTCAGTTATGTCAGTTACCAACAATGTCAAACTAATCAACGGGAATATTTATCTAAAATATCGAACAAAGCACTTACCTATACAATTCAACAATTCAATAACACCTCAACAATTCAATAACACCGATTGAAATTTTAATTAAAATAGTCCATTTTATTTGCAAATATAATCTGCGTGACACATTTTTGCATCTCGGTTAAGAGTTTTGAAAAACTAATACAACTTGAACATAAAATAAAAGTACTTATACGTTGAAGTTAATAGAATTTCATAGTTTTATGATATTAAAAGTTTTTTAGTGTGCATAACTAATCTATTAACAACAATCTTTTGGAATTAAATAGTTTAATTTTAAGTAAAAAAATAAATATGATAACTGGTTGTTTTCAAATGGAGATTATAATAAAACTATTACCTTTTTTTTATTTAGAACGAAAAATATGGTATTTTTTATAATATCCATGTACTCGTATATATCATTATATGCAAAATTATTTTAAAGTGTTTTTTTATATTTCATTAATATTCTTAATCGTTGTTGCTTAAAGATAACTATCATTAAAACTAAGACGACTAAAATGTTTTGATTTTATACTACATGTTTGCCATTTTATTTGCCAAGGCACCAATACACTTAGTGTGTGCTTGTTGTACAACTTAACCGTATAAATACCTACTATCGGAGATAATTTTACAGTATAAAATATTTAAGTTACGCTATAGTAACTACGTATCTAAAATAAATTACACAATATTTTCAATTAATATTAATATATGAAATAAGATTTTAATTGAAAATGCAAGAGAAATAATGTTTTGTAGTTAAGTTAAATAGTCATAAATCAATGATGAATATATTTATATTGTTTACCTATATAATTATTATGTTTATATGAAATAGATCTTTTTTAAAATTCCGATAGGCAGAACCTAGTGACAAGTCTCTCGTCTCTCCACTTTCCGCCATAATTAGAGATATTCGAAGTTGAAAAACACGTCATACGTGTCATACTATAGAATTGAGTTCGAATCCACAACCACCACCTTACCCACATTCCACTTTGCTATGATATGCCATTTCGCCATAATGGCCTAAATTCTCCATATTTCTTCTGATATTCAACCATTAGTAAAATAATATGTAAGCCTTAACAGTCCTAACATAACATTGCAGCAACAAGGACCCAAAGACTCCACCAATCCAACATAAAGCCGCTAGAACAAATACGTACGGAATTGGTCTTCAAATTGACAGAATTGGAACTGCAAATGATGCCCTTTAGAAGAAAACTAAACATATCCTTAAGCCACATACACACGGCGCAGTTTTATATAGACAACCAGGGGGAGGTTATTGCGCAGAAGGTAATAAAGAATTTATTTGTAATTCTAAAATATTAACAAATTTCAAAAAAAATATGGAGAAAAAAAAAGAGAAATTCACAAATAAATATGGTTTTTTTTGCACTAAGTAATTAAAAAAAAAAACAAAAACAACAAAAGTAAGAATCATATTAATAAATCAATGTGAAATATACATAGTTAAAAGTTACAATTATATATAACTATTGCTTTAATAATATTTAATTAGCACTTGAGGCCCTAGCATATTTACAATATAGAACTCAATTTAACTTGAATCTATAATCAACGTTTACTCAAAGCTTTGCCTAGATTTAATATGAAATAGCATTATATACCTACAAGGATACCTTTTAGAAATGTACAATGACGTCACATTACATATACCATAGAATATTTTAATTAACCTTTTTTTCGTACCCTAATCAGTCACGTCCGTCCCGCAATTATACAAAGAACAAGACAATTAGATGTCTACGTGCGGACCATTATTTTCCACTACTATGACTTTTAATTTCAGTATAAACACAAATGCTTATATTATTTTGTAACAAAGTGGAGTTTCTAGATTTTCTCATCATAAATATTGTTGGCTTCATTTTTATACTTTTCTCTGTTAAAGGAATAGTTCGCAAGCAATTCTATTGAATATTGAATTAATAGGAAAATATGAATAGATTATTTCCTTCTACGAATCATTTCAGATTTTTTTTAATAAAAAGTAAGGCAGAAGGAACGTTAAGACACTACATTATTTTAGAAACCTGACGATAAAGGTTTTTATAACAATAAAATTTGAATTTGAATCTATATCTATCCACCAAAAGAGTGTTTTGGTCACCATTTCTCTCCGTCTACTCTGATATACATCAAACAATTTGTATACAATCTATTATAATTTCTGCATTTGTGAATAATAAGCCTATATTAAAATATGCTGCTCTAAATAAATGTTTCAATAAATTATTTTGATTAACATTCAGTTCAATTAGCTAATTAATTGAATATTATATATGTATGTTAATACAAAGCAGAAATCTTTGTTATAAATTTATTATACTAATTGAAAAAATATTTTATATAAAAAATCACTATATTTATTGTAAGTTTATAATATTTACGATTTTAGCTCCAATATTATACGTTATAAGGTATATTTAACTTTCTTTCTCGAAACAATAGATAGAAAATTTCAAATATTAATATTTTTTGTAATAAATTAATAAAGTTCCTCGAATGAAATAATAAGTTATATTGAATTCTTGTAAGTATTGTTTTATTTCTTTTTGTTGGCACCAATTTACTTGACCCAATTCAAAAATTGTTTTGTCCTTTTTAGCTGTATAGTTACAATATTTTTTATTGTTTCACATAATACGGACTTATTATGATTTTTATTATTTCTAAAAGTGTTTTTTTTTTTGTTTTATTCAAAGTTTTATTTTAATATTAAATAAAAAATCGAATCTAAACAAAACAATTTGAAATATATTCTTACATTTACATTACTTAAAGTTCAAATTCCACTCAAAGTTTTATACCTTTTCTAAAAAATATATATTTCTTTACTTAGTGTGGTTGTATTATGGTGGGTTTTATATAAGAAGCCTGTCTTAGTAATAAAAAATTCACAGAAAGTATCGACATTCATATCCCGCTTGATCTCGCACACTGCGGGATGGCGCACCCACGTGCTGGACGCGGCGAGCCAACGCGCGGGAAAATGTGGGCCGCTGTTTGCAGTGTTTGCGGCGTTAAGGTCCTTGGTCTGCACACATTATGTTTCCTCTCTGGTATGTCTTCAATATTTATTGATTTATTTTTGTATCTTTACGCTGTATCCCGCACACAGCAGGGTAGGCAGAGGGAAGCTGGGATCCTAGTGCTAAAACACTCCGTACCCTTTAAGTTCCACTTCTATTCCCCACTTTCTGCCGAATCTTTGAGACATTGCATGTTTAGAGGCGGCAATGAATTCGTTCATTATCTTAACATTCCCGTGAGTGGGGATCGAATCCATAACCGTATCGTTTACAGTCTACTGCGCCATGCCAGCTTCAAATATGTACCTATATTTATATTGAAAGTGATGTTGTTCCTGTGTTGGGATTTTTGTGTTTAGGTGCTGTTTGTTACCTAAAGTTTTTTACTAACAAGGAAGAAGATAATAATTTTCTGATTAGTAAAAGAAACAATTACTTATATTTACTTTTTTCCTTTGCCTTAAATACATTTTATATTTATACAAAAATATTATAAAAACCTTAACTTACAAAATATTAACATTTCTAAGCACGTTTATACGACACGACGACGACACCCTATCATCATATTTTACGGTATTCGAAACGGTTGTATTAAGACAATGTTTATATAACCTTTATTGGGTAATATTGTATTGTTCAAAAATCCTTGCCCAGTATTCGTTCTATGCATAAAGTTATTGTTATATTTCATTGGAACAAAATAATAAAGAATAAACAAAACCCAAACTGTGATATTTTGAAACGGTTATTTTATGAATAATATTTTTTTTATGTTTATTTTGATAATAGTAAAAAGTACTTAAGTAGATACCTACCTAGTACTCAAATAAGGTTTTAAGGAAAAATAAATAAAATTGTGTAAATATAAATTGTTAACTTCTGTATAATCTAGCAAGTATAATAATAGATATATAGTTTTTTTTATTATAGCATTTGCCCATTATTATTATATGAAGTTTGGCAATTTTTACGTTATTAATTGTAAGGATTTGGATATTTGGATATAAATATGATAGGGTTATCCAGCCAACTCCATATTTACGCAGATATACACTCTCAAGCCCAGAGTTCCTTATCTGGCTGAACTATTTATACAATATATCTAATACTAAATCTTGGCCGTCCTTCCTTCCAGCTGTCCATTTATCAGTCACTGGACACAATATCGTTATCAAATATGTTATTTTGAATGTTTCTGATACGATGTTGTCATTTAATTTGTATTTTTTATTATCTACAACTTAGTATGTGTATAAGAGGTTTATAATTGTAGAAACGAAAAATCTAATAAAAATATAGTAGATAAATGGAGACTAGAATAGAATAATTTTGTGATTAGGCTCTCTCTGTGCTACTGGAATAGAGTATGAAAAAATATTACAATAATTACAAAAAATAAAACCGACTTAAAAATATACTTGTATGCAAAATACGCCTTCAAATTACGAACAAGTTGATTAAAAACATAGCGAACATACTCTTTTTCGAATAAAGAAGTCGGTTAAAAAATATTATCATTTTTAAAAGCTTTTATTTAGGTTTAGGCTAATATTAAAATTATTTTCAATATTACGAGAGTATCGGATCAAACTTCTTTTACAACTTTACTCAGCCTGTATATAAGTATTATATTATTTAATATTTAATAGACGACGACCCAATGAGATTAACAAATAAAAATAATATTAAAATATCCATCGCACTAAACAAATGCCCACGATGATGATTACGTCTAAGTAAAAAGAAGATTATTCTTTATTTTTATCCAGAATTATTATGTTTCTAGCATGGGTGGTGGTTTTGCGGCTTTCTCCTAGGATTCATATGGTGCACAGTGTTCACGCCGCTATGTGTGAAGTTGTGGAGGGCCTATAGTAAAAAGCTTAGAGCTTTAGAACCGTTATCACTGACAAGCTTAGGGTGAGTTTCGTTTAAATTATCAATATGAATATTAATGTGTAAAATATTTGTCGTTAATTTTCAGTGTAATAAGTTCTTTGAAAATAAATAAACTACGGCATTGAATTCAATTTCCAACGTCCAAGTGAAGACGGGAGTGTCTCCACACCATATCTCTCAATCTACTCTGCTTTATGGCACAAAGCGTAGAGCCGAAGAAAATCTTATTTTTGATAATGTCCAACCCATCAATATGAAATAAGCCCTAATGCTTTTAGAAGCATTTTATATATTAAATTAATATAATTTAATATAATATATTTAAATAGGCATATTTCTAAAAATATATAGATTTTTAAATTGCTTCCAATAAGCGAGTGAAGCAAAGAACTATATATTGTACTGATTGATATATTGCGATCACAGTGAACCAAAAGCTTTATATAGCAATAGCGTATTTGTTTCCTAAAAAAACATATTTTTATATAAATTGGATTGTCCACAAATAAAATGTCTGTAACCGTAAACTACGCCACGGGACTTTAGTTCCGGTTGGCAACAGACCCATTTCCGTTTTGTGTGCAGCTTGCATACTGCATAGTTCTTTGTGTTGGGATTTTATAACCAATATATATATATATTAATATATTGTGGAATGAAAGTTGCATATTGTTATAGACGAGAAATGTAGTGTTTTTTAATATATTTTCATGTAATACAAAAAAAAAACTACTTTTAAGCGTAGGTACTAACACATAATCGATAACCAAATTTTTCTTCTGGTTTAACAATATTTTTAATTATATAATATATAAATTAATATTATCTTAGGTTTGCTTAAAATATAATCATAATTTCGGATATGACTAATAAATTTGGAACAGACAGGAACCCGGAACACCTGCAACAGCACCCTGCGACGACACAAACTGGAACACACCAGGGTTAGTAGTTATTGTATAATGCTTTTTTTCGTACAATTACAGGTCCAAAATAGTTATTTAATTTAGGAAAGGGAAATCTTCGAAGTTAAAATTGAAATGAACGTTTTAATTACGGTTATTTAGACTTTCATTTTAATTTCTTTGATTTTGAACATGCATATTTATATGAATTTCATTTTTAAAGTATTATCGGAGTTCGAAACCTATATACGATACCTATCTATTTAAGAATATTGTCTCACTTTTCCATATTTCCATATTTGGAAGTAATTCACCAAAAAACACATCTAAAATGTCATTAAAACATTGCAGATGTGATCATAAATACGTATAAGGATCCAAACTTTGCAAGAACCGAGTTCGTGACGTGCAACGTTGAAGCTTATTTAACACACTTACGCTACTTTAAAAGTTTCATTAAAATCTTAATAGCTTACACATAACTTACACTTTTCCCACAGATTTATTATATTGCATAGTTTATATATTATATCATATATAAATAGTTTTTAGATATATGAATAGGTAAGAGCTTTTAAATGTTGCTCTAAAAATTTTGTTCTTATTTTTATAATATCAAATTGCCTTAAAGTAACAAATTATTAAGCTTATTTATTTACTGTATCTAGCACCTCACTTTACAGACCACCACCGCCACCCAGAAACGACAGTTGGTGATTATTCATTTACTTATATGGAAAATGGGTCAGATATTGATTCCAATAAAAGTGTTGAAGTGGATAGAATTTTATATTCTAGCACAAAAATGTACGATGAAATGACGAATTGGCCCTGAAATACAACGTTTAAAGACGACCTCGTGAATATATATTTTAAGATTACATCATATTGTTTACATTTATTTTCTTATAAATTTTTTTATAAAGAATAATCAGTCGAAAGTAATATTTTTGGATTTTTTTAGTTAAAATATGAGGCCTTAATCAAATGGATAAGTTGTAGATAATTAATTCAATATTTTTTTAGCGAAGGAGTACTCATATGTTTAGCCATTTACCTAAAATATCCTGATTAACTAAAACAATTGAAATAATATTTTTGTAGAGTTTTGAACCTACGATCACCAATATAATAAACAAAACCACAAATTACGAAACATTCTCATTTGAGACATTGTATATACGAGTACGTATAATCTACTCTTGTTCGACAAATTAACTAAAGTACCTACTAATACAATATTGTTCTAAAGTGATAGATAAATTAAAAATGGTTTGTTATAGTAATATAGTATTTAAAGAGTAATTTTAAATATTTATGTATTTTAGGTATTCTTTTTGGTGTTGATTTTTAGATTTTAATATGGAAATTTAGAGCCAAAGATCTAATTGTAATTATTTAACGTTTGCATTAATATTTATTTCGAAACATAAATGTATATAATTTAAATAAATAAATAATTCATTGTCAATGATTTGTTTTATTTACATTAAAGTGAAATAAATTTAATAAATATTTAATTAAGCTTTAATGCAATATTATATCTTAAGTAATAATATTTTTAAATTGTTTTGACGTATTAACTCCGCCATGACAGTGTCGACTTATAATATGACTAGTGGACCCGGACGCGGCTACGCCTGCTTGAACTATAAGAATATTTTCGCGTCGGTCATACTGTGCCACCCGTAGGCTAGGTCATTTCGAATCAGTGACATCTCCTTAATTATTTATTAGAATATTATACAGTAAATTATAATTTCAATCTAGATAAAATGTTAAGAGTGACTATTACATTTATTTTCATAAGGATAAATATCAAAATGTCGCGGTAACGGTTGCGTAGCGACGCGACGGTTGTTATTAACATGGCAGAATAAATTGCATGTCAAATTAGAAAGTACTTTAAAATATATTAGTTTATATGTATAATGTAATGTTATATAGCCTATAGCACTTCTGAAGAATGCTTTTATACAAAACAAAAACAATGTAAATCGGACCAGTAGATCGAGAGATCTTAGCGTTCAAACAAACAAACAAACAAACAAACTCTTCCGCTTTATTATATTAGTATAGATTTTATTATCATTCAAGTTTTAAATAAAATAAAGTTGTCCCCTCTATTTTGTACACAAATACTGCTTAATTTTTCTAACACTAAAAATCCATAGGTTAGAGTTAGGTTAGCTAATAAGTGGTAATAACAGCAAATTGTTATATTGAATTTACGTAGAAAACTTTAAAACAAAATCATATTATATATAGTACAATGTGGATAGACCGCAAACTAATTTAATTCGTTAACATACCTTATATGTACGTTATCATAGTGGAATTCACCCACAGTTTAAAATAAAGGCAACTATGTAAACTTTATAATTAGCTTTTAAGAGAGCGGGCGTCCGTGGTTTATCCAGTGGCCGGCGCAGTTGCATATTAACACAGGTGTGACCTACAAAGGCCTTATGGTCAAAATATAACTAGATACAGCTTATGATAATGTAATATGTGTTTAGCGGTAGGTTTAAAGTTTTCTAAGATATTATATGAAGTTTAAGAATTATATTTTGTGAATATTAAATTATCTTCTCGTAAATAGGTTCCCGCTGTATCCCACACATATGAGGGTAGGCAGAGGGAACCTAGTGTTATGACACTCCGTTCCCCACATTCTACTGTATTTTCAAGACACTGTGTATTGAGTGGCAGAGCGAAAAAAATGAAAATATTAATGTATATTTCATATTTTATCTTTCAAAATATTAACTTCATTATTAAAAATAACTTAAACTAGGAACTTTGTTTATTATATCGCTATTCCATTGTAAATTTCCACGAAAGAACTAACTTACACTTTTCGGGATTCACACTTCCTTTGTCTCGGTCGAAAAACAACTAGTTCAACATGTTATGCTACGAATAGCTGTGGGTATCGCAACAATAAATAAAAGGCATAAAACTTATAGGACTCCGTGACCCAAATAAAATGGCCAAATATAATATTTTATAGCGCCTTGTTGTTACCTGTTCCTATCAAAACAAGGATTTTGTAAACGGAAGCGGAAACCATAAAAACATGCCTCACCGATGTCTGACATTTACCGCTGGCATTGGGCCAGATCCGTTCATTATGAGATATTTGGATATTGGCAGCGCCGATGTGCTCTACATGAGATATTGGCGAGATTATTTTAGCTTTAGTGCCAATTTTAAAAACGTTTAAAATTACGTTTAAAAAGGTTTGAATTTGATATATTCGGATTTAAGACATGACCTCGCACATTTTTTATGGCAGTAAAAAACTTTATCAAGTTTATATATATTAAGCTTATTAAGTAATTATAAAAAAAATTGTGTTTTACTTGAGAAATGCACTAAATGTCACGCTGCAAATTGTGATAGATAAAATGTTCATCAAATATTATTTCTCATCTTTAATATATTGATTTGTCTTAAATAAAATTTCTCCTTTTCTTTGCTTTGGTATCGATAAAAAAGCGCGGCGTAGTGTTCGGCCACCGCCTCCAGAATCGACGGAAAATGGAGAATAGAGTGTTTTATCCTAAGGTTCTCTTTGCATACCCTGCTGCGTGCGTGATACGGCGTGAAAGTGATTTAATTTTTGTAAAAATAAAACTTCAGATTTAATTGCATCAGATGCAATTTACAAGTAAAATAATTTCATGCTCTGAATTTCATCATTCTTCTGGTCACTAGTTTGTGACATTTACAAACTGGACTCTTAAAATACGTTAACGACCTGTATTTTGTACCGCCCATTACCTCAATAACAGAATCCATTTTATTGAACTGCTCGGGATAAAGGTAACAGAGTGAAAGGCAAAATGCTATAAGAATTATACTTTAAGACATAAAATTATACTTAAATTTCGTTTAGTTTTGTATTGCTTGCACCATCTGTGGTGTAAGTTATAGAAAATTAATATTTAAGCAATTTACTTATATCTAATAATAAAGCCATTGTTATAAAATATTTGAATTATATACGTTTGTAGAAGTCCTTGAATAATATGAAAAAAATGAATTTTGTTATTCGATCAGAAAATAAAAGAAGTGAACGAAGTCTTTGTTATTCGACTGTCGCTCTCATCTTTACAAAATATTTCAAATATTTGAAGGTAACACAAGTTTTTTCACCTTGTACATACATTGTTTTTACTATTTATTATTTGATACGGAAAATATTTACATTGCAATTTTATTTTTGTGAGGTGTGGTGTTCATTAAAATAATTATTTTATAAATTAAAAAATAGTAAATAAGGACCAAAACACACATACCGTTTATTCGTTTTTTATCCGAAACTAGAGCAAATTCTACAAATGTAAATAATTATTGAAATTTAATTTAATAAAAGTCAAGGTCCCCCAATTAGATAGATAGGAACCTAGGACATCAAGAGTAATCTATGAAGATATTACACAAGAACTATAATCATCCATCAGCATCAAGTAACTTGACCGGTTAGCATTTCGGCACGGCTTAGGAGTTGCGACACTCGTATATTAACACAGGCTATTGTCATTAGCGTTATAAATTATATTCGCGTCTATAACAAGATAACTATAAGATATAGATATAGATAGATAAAAGTGCCCTTGATATGGCATTATTTTAATAGCCTCACGCTGTTCGCAGTAAGGTAGGCAGAGGGAACCTAATATTAAGACAATCTGTTCCCCATTTTTCGCCGAATTCTGGAGACTAGGTGTTGAGTGGTGGAATTTAACGCCGCGCTTTGCCGAGCAAACGCGACACCAGAGCGAAGTAAATGTAAATATTAAATATTTCATTTCCTCGATTGGGAATCGAACTCACAACCTGTCGCGTTTATAGTAACACTTTGTGCCCCTGCGTTATTGTGGCTGCCCTAGCATGATGATATTATATTATAAGAGTGAGTCATTTTTGTTAAAGATTATCATCTATGTGTTACACAAAGTAACCTTGGACTTACTACTGTTTTTTTAAATCCGCGTTAGATTAATCTTTCGACATTATCAATGCCAAGTTTAAGTAAATAATTTTCATCATGTAGGTACATGCCAAGTAACTAGCAATGTTTGAGGCCATCGTGGCGTCAAGGCCATAGGCGTGCTTCTGTAAACACAATGGTTGTGCGTTCGATTCCTCCTAGGGGGTTGAAATATTTAATATTTTCATTTCCTCGCTCTGGTACCGTGACAAAGAGCGGCGTTGAGTTGCGTTATATTTATGTTCTTTGTCATCATAAATGTCGGTGCCAAGTAAAACAAACTAGATATTCTTAGTAGTTAGATATTCTAGTAAGGTTGTTGAAGCATTAGCTTGACACCGACTTCAAAATTATAAAATCTTTGTAATATTATTTTTTACTTTTTAGTTTATTGTTAGAAGTCGATTCCAAATAAATAATAATACAGTCGAATTGATAACCTCCTTTTCTTACAGAAGTTGTTTTAAAATATTTACTTGCTATTCTGTGTTCTCCATCTTACCAGGACCACCGACCTACTCAAAGGTATATTTAAACTGATTTTGGTGCAGGATTTTATCAGACAATTTAACGTGAACCTTCAAATAAATGAATTCAATTCGCTTAGTTCTGTTCAGTGCATGCTACAATTGGCACCCTCGTTCAAAGGCAATGATAGCAAAGCTCACTAGCAAAGTCACTAGACTACCATTACCAAAATTACACTTACAAGCTTAAGAGAACGTCCTGGCTTTAAGATACAAATTAATTATGATATTCTAGTAAATTTTAAGACATCACGTTGAAGATATTATAATTATGTTAATAAAACCATTACGCCTAGTGGATATCGAATCCACAACCTTTGATTACTGTCAGACACTTCTAAGCTGCACCATGTCAGCGTCAGTAGAACCTTTATATAGTAAAATATGTCATATAGACATAATCAACTCATATTAGGTCAATTTAAAATTATTTATAAGATATATTTTATTACTGTATAGGATTAGGTTGATATATGAATAATGTATGTACTTATAATAAACTTTATAGTAGATGAAAATCATAAATTGTAAATAGGTTCAAAAATTCTATATTTGAATTTTTTTTTCGAAAATGTGCTTTAATTTAATATGCATTTTCTTACAACAATAAAATGATTTAAAAACTTCTGTATCCCGCACATAGCAGGGTGGACACAGGGAACCTGGGAACCTAGTGTTAAGACACTCCGTTCCGATAAAGACACTTGCGTTATTTTTTTATTTATCTTTTCTTATCTCGTAGTATCTTAATTTAATATTTTAAATATTTTAAATAATATTTTAAATATTAAATTAAGATACTACGCTACTAGTTAAGATACTACGATACTACTTGATAAATATGAAAATTGACAACTTTATGAATCAAAAAATAAAAAACAAATATAACGTACTTTAATATTAATTTCAAGTATATATAAAATTAATGTAATAATTATGAATTAATCAGTAAATATTTGACAAGAATCTTAATGAGAAATGTCATACTGTGCTATATAAACATTAAAACATGCAATCAATTTGTCGTTCTTAACTGTATTACAACGTGTAGCTTTTAACTATGTATCAACATAATTATAATTCATGTTAAATTAATTTTATAATTATTCAACTGTTAAACTGTATTTAGAACTCATCTGATAGCAGTGAATTAAATATGTTAGCTCGTAAGATTAGATAGATAAAACCTTTGGCATACAATAAGTAATAAACTCTTTCGGTCTTGCTCTATCCTGCAAAATGTAAATGAAGACGCAGATGTCTAAAACATTGCGATTTTTTTTTTATAAAAGTAGTGGTTATATCGTACATTTGACATGACAATAAAAACTTGTGTGGCCAGTCGTGGCGTAGGGGCACGAGCATGCGACTGTAAAAGAATCAGGTTGTGGTCTGGTAGCGAACCAAAGCGCGGCGTTGAGTTCCGCCACTCAACAAGCAATGCCTCCACAATTCGGTGGATAGTGGGGAGCCAACCCTGCTATATGCTATATTCAAAAAGTAGTTAAAAATAAAACAATAAAATTTCAAAAACAAATTAATGGCTCTCTTTACAATCTAAATAAGCATTTAACATTTTCAAGTAAACTAATATAAAAAGTCTTGCCCTTTGTGAATCAAGATTATATTCGGATTCAGCTTTAATTGTAGCTAGCGTTAAAAGTTTAAACGGTTTTTATCGTATAAGCACTCTCTTCTAGTCTTGATAATAACGGCGTTTCTAACAAAAAGTTGGTCTTAGAATTGTCACATCATGATAAGGTAGGTACATATGTCGTTGAAATCCTTTGCTACTAAAGAAATGTAAGTTGATAAAAAAGCAGTTTCACGTTTTTTCTTCCATAGTTGGGTAGGTAGAAAAAATCTGGTGTCGGAACACTTTGTTCTCTACGTTTTTTCCGAAATAAAGACATTGTTATGAGTTGCGATACTCGTCGCTTTGTCTTACCATAGAAGGGAAATAAAAAATAATTTAAATGTAATGCTTCCTTCGATTAGGAATCGAACCTCCAATCATCCCGCAATTAGCACATTTAGGAACTAGGCGACTATGTCACTATCTTACATGAAACTATAAAATTACATAGATAAATCAATTTATCAGAAAAGTTCATTGACCATCTAATTTATTCAAATGTACTCTAAAATGGGCATCCTCACCTTGACCAGATCTTTTATACTGAAGGCATTAACCTAAACTATGAATAAATAATTGACATGCATCTTCAACAGCATCATCTACATTAGGGTGGATATGGCAAAATATTAAATCTCTGTATTAGATATTTTTGTGTTATTTTTATAGAAGTGTGAAGTCGGTGCTTCTTTACAATGTCGTAAGTTTTATAACACAAAATAAACCTACATTACGTTTTACCATTGCAGCCAACGAAGTGAGCAGGTGAACCAAGGCGAAGAGACTTATTTAGAAAACGTATAAAATTTTGAACGGAATAAAAATTTTATACGTTTTCTAAATAAGTATTTTTCTATCCCAAATGTGGAATAATAAATAAATAAATAAAATAATTAATACTTTATTAAAAAAAACTATTTCACTCTATATTTGAAAGTAGCGAAATATATTAGTAACTTGATGTGTTTTTATCAGCATTCATTATTTCCTTGTTTGAAGATAACAAGTCTTAACCCAAACGTAGAGCAAATATTCATATTAATATGTAACATACACTTGTATACAAAAAATGTATGTGTTTCTTTTTATAAAAAAAATACATCACACAATTAGCACATAAATGTAAGTGTCGTTGAATTATAAATTATAACAATAATTACTCTAGTTTCAACAATTAATTTCTTATAAATTACGATATTTTTTAAAATTTAAAAACTACAATAATATATGTTAAAAATGTTCACTTAACATGCATATGTTTGCCACATCCACGATTTCTCATTTCTATCTAACACAGATATAACTTTACTGAATGAAGATGAATTTACCTTGAACTTCCATTCTAATACAAGTGTGCCGTTAACATCGGCGCCGGCGCATCTCTTAGTTTTGACCCACTACGTAATATTACGTCAACGAAGATTGATTCATCTTTACTCGATCTTGTGAATGAAATCACTCACGTTTCATGCTGTAAGGCTAAATCGTCTTCCTCAATGCTACTAATATTATGATACTTAACTAAAAAATGTTATTATAATATTCTATATTTTTTTTTAAAGAAAATTTCTTTTAATATGATCATTTTAACAGTTTCTGGCAAATAATTTTATTTATTAAAACATTTACATTGCTTACGAATGATAAATGTCAAAAAAATAGTCAAGTTCTATTAATATAAGTAAGAAGTTTGCTGAATATTATTTATTAAGTAGATAAGTCATTTGCAAAAAATGCCTACAAATACAAAAAATATTTATAATTGAAATATTCCGTTACATAATAATCGTTTCGTCATATTAGCTTTAGAATTAAATATATTTGCTAACTATAATTATGTTGTTATCAAACCAAACATGTATGTAAAATTTCAATTTAATTTCAATCCAATTGAAATATTGACCCACATACTCGTATGAATAGATACCAACTAACAAGGCAAACCAAATGAAAGCTTGTAAAATATCTGTAGCATACATCGATATCGAGACGGCTATAAGATTTGCGAGTAAATGTCGCTCGAAATACGAATAAAAATAATCTTTAACTTTTTCAAATTCAAATTCTAAATATTCTTTACTCAAATAGACTATTACAAGCACTTTTGAATCGTCGAATGAACATATAAACAAAAAGCTACCACCGGTTCGGAAGACAGTTCTGCTCAGAAGAGCCGGCAAGAAACTTAACAGTTGCTCTTTTCAAAGTCAATGGTATACTTAGTTTATTTATTACATTAGCCGGCAGCTATCCTTAGTACGTACAGTACTGTACTGTATATAAAAAGTTTATTTTGTGTCATATCAATTAGAAGATATTACACATTTTATAGATATTAATAATCTACTCACAATTTTTTTCTGTTAATTAAATATTGAACTCCGCCAAATATTATCCATATTGAGATAATAGGAAACACGAAATTGCCAAAATATTCTTTTCCTTTACGCTATTCTATGAACCTTTTATAAGAAATAAGCAATACAAAATCCTTTATTAATTCTAATCATACTAGTGTTTCGATCACGGTTCACCTGCTTAGATAACATGAATGCAATACAAATGTATTGTACACATATAAATCTTCCTCTTGAACCATGTCCATTGTGTCTATTAGTGAAAACCGCATTAAAATTCGTTACGTATTTTGAAAGGTTACAACTATACAACTGCCTGAATTTTTCTTATTGTATTTTTTTATTCTAGGGAACCTAGTGTTATGTATGACACTCCGTTCCTCAATACTTATTGTATATGAATATAATGAAGCTTATAAAATATATCTTTTCTCTTACCACATTGGCGAGGCTTGCCGCTTTTGCAATGTCTAAAGCTTTAACTACCGTTTGTTCGCAACTTTCGATACAGTATCCCGATCAATTTCACAGTAATAGTTACGCAAGGGTTCACTGACCTTTCGCCACAAAAGTACGATCTAGATCCAGATAAACGCGTGTGCACGCACGACCATGCCCAGTTTGCGAAACTACCGGTAGGACTCATGATGATAAATGGTAGTTGCAAAATTGTAGCTTTGTAACCCTTAAATTAAGTGGCCATTTCTGGTGGAGTGGCTTAGTTATGGTTTACGTTACTAGGCGACGGTTGTGGGGTCAAAGTTAATAAAATCAATAATTAATTAAAATAGTACTGTGTATTTTTGATACAAATTTTCTTAATTGTATGGCTCGAAAAGCTGTTATATAGATTTCATTAATTAGCATTATAATTAAATAGTACCTAAATACATGGGTTTACAATTATACAATATCAATTATTCTATAATAATAAATTGAATTCAATTAACTGCTCATGTGTCAAATAACGCTTCCAAATAATATTTACAAACACGTTATAATTCACGTTTTATTATTTAAACACTTTGAAATATGATAGAAATTGCAGGAATGATATCGACAGCCTTTTTAGCTTTTACAAAAAATACTTATACAGTTTCCCCAGGTATGCCCATGTACAATATAAACGCCAGAATCACGATACAAGGTAATATATTTCTTATTTACTCAATTTCAAAGGTTATAATTGCTTCAATAATGAATCATGGTCAGTATAATGATGTAATTAGTTCATATGTTTCGATTAACTGTGAATTCTGCGTGAAAATTGTAAAATTTCGAAATAGCGCATAAATAAGAATAATATGAGACAGCTTTATATAATTTAAAATTATAGCAAATTTCTGTTACAATTATAATTCACGTTTGAGTTAACTAAGAAATCCAAAATATTTTTATTTTCACATAATATATCATTAATAACTTGTTGTAGAGTGGAAAGCATTTCGTATTTATTGATGAATTTAAATGAAACAGACCAGAGCGCCATTTGTTGACGAATTTAAATGAAACAGTCCAGAGCGCTATTTGAGTAAGGATCTTATCGACAACCATCAGATACAATACTTGTCATGTTGTAAATTTAATTTTAAAATATATAAAAATTAGGAAAATTGCCTTAATTTAAACTTATAAGCATCAATCTCAGTGACTCATATTTTCGACACAATTATAATGTAATATTGATAGATTGAAACCCCCTCGTCCTGTGGTCACTGACCCAAGGCTTGTATTGCAGCATTCAGAACCAATCTCCTGATTCGTAACTCTTAATATTGTTCTAGATAACACTGATTGTGATACAATCTCGATAGCACTTTATATTTTAAAAACTAAGAAGTGCTTGGGTAATATCCATTACAGAAATATAGTTCATAGAAAGAATTAAGCTCATGTGAATTAATTGTAAGTATCATATTATATTTTATTAACACACACAAGACAATTGTAGGCAGTTATTAAATTTCGCATGGATTAAAATTTTTGATTGTTATGTATGGAATATTAATCAACTCATGGTCTTTTTTGACTTACTTTTCAGTTGAAATACTAAAACTAAGTAATAAAAGTAAATAAAATAAATCAGCTTCACGTTGTACCCCGCACACAGCATGATAGGCAGAAGGAACTTAGTGTTAAGACACTCCGTTCTCCACTTTCCACTGAATTCTGGAGGCATTGTGTGCTGAGTGGCGGAACTTAACGCCGCGCTTTGCCTCAACACCACACCGAAGAAAGAGAAATATAAATTTAAATAAATATTTCAAAGTCGTAAAAGTAATATATTTTATTCTAAGTGTCGTTTGATCCGATATATTTAGAAGGTCACGTCAACTTATGTAACTGTTACTACTTATTATAGAAAAATTGAGCATGTTATTGTTTCTTTCATCATAATTTGATATAGTGGTCCTTAGTGTATAAATAAAAAGGTAAGTTGTAGAGACAAAGAGATGATATTCAGTGGCGGATCTCAACACCGTGCTTTACTTATTTAAAAAAAATATTTCCCGATGGGGATCTAACCTATAACAATCATTGTGTCACCAGTAGCTTCTTTCTTACTGTCTATTATAGAGAAACTACGTGATGAACAGCATATTTCTTAAAGAAAAAAGTTTAATATAAAATTCTCTCCTAAATCGACTCTACTCTCTCTATTTGACTTAAATCAAACCAAAAATCACCGCCAGCTTTTACTTTCTCAGCCACGCTACGACGACATCAGTCAATTATAATAATTTCAAAGTATAAATTTTATTTGAAGTTGCAGAAAAGTTTGATTAAGCAATTTCTTCTGAATTTATGTTAATTATTCTTTTTTATGTGAACTTTTTATGAGTTTGTTAAAGATCGTTGCGAATAATGAATCATTTTTATTAGGTATTGTTAGTTTTTATTATATATAATCTTAAATTTATTAACTTTATTAACAATTGTGCAAAATAATATTCTGATCTAATTACTTAGCTTTAAAACAATAGCGAGGCTGTATAGCCTTGTTATTTTTTTTTTTATTATCTTTTTAATTCTACTTACTACTATATCGTACTTTTTTTATGACATTATAAATGTAAAAGTTTGTGAAGATGGATGGATGTTTGTTCCAGTTTTACGCAAAAGCTACTTAACGGATTAGATGAAACTTAAGAGTAATATAGGTTATCATAAGAATAACACATACCTATACAATAATTTTGTGAAGATTTTATACGATTTGGCAAAGCCGCTGGTGGGTCTTTAGTGACAATATAATATGACTAGCGGGCGCGCGCTGCTTCGCTTGTGTATTTAGGGATGAATTCTAATATACCATGCAACATGTGTACAATTAAATACTTTTAATAGTCTGAATTTCAAATTTTATAAAAATGGGTCCCGATTTAAAAAAAAAATCTATACATACTTTCAACCCCTTATTTGCAGCCTTAGGGGAAGAATTCTACAAAACCATGAAACATGTGTTCAATTAAATACTTTTAAGAGTCTGAATTTCAAATTTTATAAGAATCGGTGCCGATTTAATTTTTTTTCCATACAAACTTTCAACCCCTATATCACCCCTTTAGGGTTAAAATTTTTCAAAATCCCTTTTTAGTGGATGTCCAGATTACAAAAGTAAACATCTGTCCAAATTCCACGTTTCTACGCACAGCGGTTACGGCTGTGCGTGCGTCTTACCTCAGTCAGTGAGGACAAGTCCTTTTATATATATAGATTTTCTAATATAATATTTATTAGTTTAAATATAACTTCAATATATAAAATTTCGTTTATATAATCTCTTCACCTTGCCACAAATCTAGTAAGTATTAAAAAAAATCCGTACAACTTATTTTAGCGAGCATAATTTGCTTAAAATAAATATGTCTATTTTAAAATATCAACGGCAAATGTCAAATGTTAGTAACATTATAGAAATGTAGGAACATGTGCATATAATATGATTTAAATATATCTTATTTAAGAGGCCAGTGGGGCGCTGGTTGTGGGTTCGATCCCCACTCGAAGAAAAGAAATATTTATTTGGCGTAAATTATAGGTACAATTCTGTAGTAAACACTTAAGTAGTACAGTCCTTTATATAAATCCAGATGAAATTCTCAAAACGACTTCGTGTCCTTGCCTTGTACTGTCTTCCGTATAAAATAGTTCCCTCGTCATTAATTTGTAATCTTCTCCAAGTTAATGAGCGTTTTCATTTGTTGGCAGCAGTTGCAGTCAATTAGCAATAAAGAGGACCATTCGCTGTCCTCTTTATGGCACTAATCTTAGCAGAGAATTTGTATTTCTCCGCATTTATTTAAATGAGTTAAAAATATCTTTTTTTTAGAATGCAGTATGTAGTTATTTTATTGAGGTCGAGGCATAGGCGCATAAAGTGTGACTTTAAACGTGACTGGTTGTGCGTTCGATTCCCACTATAGGGAATTTATAAATATTTTCATTTCATCGCTCTAGCACCAAGGCCAAAGTCACCACTCAACACACAATTCTTAAAAAAAAATGGTGGAAAGTGAGGAAAGGAGTGTTTTAACACTAGGTTACCCCGCTGTGTGCAGGCAGGTACAGCATGAAGCTGATTTGATTTGTTTTATATTAAAAAATATTACAAATGATATTACCCTTTTTCATAATAGATAGATTTAGTTTAATTTAGTATTGTTCATAGCAGATACTAAATTAGAAAATAAATATATTTCTTTTAAAAAATATATAATAATTTCTATAATTATATTTCACCTAACAATCAGCGAAGCTCGCGCTGTCATGAACGTTCGAGGTAACTTTAACTAGAGTCAACTCTACCCGAAAATTAATTCAAGTATAAAATCTTCAATTTAGGCATTTTGCTTTGGCAAAGTTTTAACGAAGGGCCGAGTTTCGTCTTAGAGCAATTCTAGTTTACCTTTGGGTAAATTATTACTCTGAAATTGCTTCAATCGAAGTTTTCTTATGGCAGTATCCTTATAGAGGAGTATTAATATTAATAATGTTATATACCTCGAATATAATAATATGTATAACTAGTCTATTCTCGTCGGATATGTATAATGATTGCGAAAATAATTTTATTTCTATAGGTAATTTGGTCGCCATTAGATATTCGCAAGGGAAATTGCGTAACTTGGACATAATAAGTGTTCTGTATACGCCATAACATGTAGGTATATCAATTATTCTTATTTAAATGTAATTATTTATATATTAAAAATGTAAGAAGAAATTCATTTACAGGAAATTCGTCATAAAAATTATCATATAAATATTAATTAAATATTATATCACTTGGGTGGTGAAATCTGGATGTGTCAAATTCATACCGCAATAGCTAAATAAATCCCACAGAATTTCAATTGTAGAAATAATAAAATTTGCAATTTGCTCAAACTTAATAATATAAGCCGACTACCGACTTACCGACTATACTCGTATATATGGCTGGCAAGTCAATAATTGAAAGTCTTCTTAATATGGCTTCACGTCTTATCCCGTAAAACAGGATATAAAGAGAGAATTCAGTGTCAAATCTCTCCGTCCTCCATTTTCCGTCCGAATTCTAAATAATGAGTGTTGAATGGCGGAAATCCACGCGGCTCTTACCATTTCCCCTGTAGGGATCGAACTCACTACCACCGCACTTAGTCACAAACCTCAGTAATTTTCCTATCTTATTATTAAAATATTATATAATAATAGAACGAAGCTTTTGATAGGGCTATTAGCAAATGTAATTAATACGACAGTCTGTCACACCAGCATCGGTAGAAACATCAGAGGGTGCGATTAATCTACTTGTCAAGATAATGTGTTGGAATCCGAAGAAATTGAAAGATAAACATATATAAATCAAGGCTTTTTTATATAATATATGTAGATAATTTTGAAAACATTTCTTTCTGTACATATATTGTTTATCTGTTTTATTATTTAACATTATTTTTGTATGTATTTTATGAGGTCAGTTGTGGCGCAGGAGCACAAGACTGAAACTGAAAACTTGTGAGTTGTGAGTTCGAATTCCACTGGAGAAAAAAATATATTAAATATTTTCATTTTCTCGCTCGGGTAACGAGGCAATGCTCTGCGTTGACTTTCGCCACTACACTATATGCAATGCCCTCGGAATTCGACGATAAGTGGAAATTAGAGGTGTCTTAATGGGAACGGAGTGTCTATTAAGTTACGGTAAGATACTTAAAAAAATACAATTGTATTAACAACTTTGTAAGGATATTTACTCTGAAATTGCTTCAATCGATGTTTTCTATTACATTAAGAATAACTAATTAAGATTAATTAAATTACAAATATTGTTAGTAGGATGTCCTTTTGATGTTTACATTTAATTTTAATTATACTTATTGCTTTTTTCACGTCAAGTTGAAATACCTCATTAACTTAATTGCGATAGAAAATCCATCAAGGTGATCTAATTATGTTTTGGTTCGGACGTTTTCGTTCTACCTCAAATAAATTTATTTTGTTTCTAGTTAATTAAGAAGACGTCTTGTCGTCATGGCATAAGCGCGCGACTGTAAACTTATGTTTGTTATGGGTTCGATTTCCAGTGGAGAGAATGAAATATTTAATATTATTTTTTCCTCGCTCTGGCAAAGAGGCGCTCTGGAAGCGTGGTGTTGAGTTCCACCATTTAACATGCAATGCATCAAGAATGGCAAATGGGTAACGAAAAGTGACTTAATAGAACCCCATGTCGCTGTGCGCGGGATACGGTGTGAAGCTTAACAAAAGAAAGAAAAACTAATTTATACATGAACGAGGCTATGGTGCTCAGTAGAACAGAATCTGACTCGAAACGCTATGGTTGTGGGCTTGATTTAATTAAATATTTTTATTGAACCGCTTCGAGAAAGTGTAGCGTTCGACTCTCGAATGACTCGAAACGTCTCTCTAATTCTAGTGGTTAGTACAGAGTGTCTTGACACTAGATTTTATCTCTCTACCCTACTATATATAGTAAAATCGTGAAGCCGAAACGAAATTTAAAATTTATACTACAAGCGAAAAATAAGTTTCATCAAAAACAATCTAAAGACATCTTTCGAATACTTTTGTCCTTCCATTCTGTTAACTAATTTGCACTCGTATAATATAAAAAGCGTGTTACATTGACCCACATGTACGTAGTTTGAAGGTCGTTCAAATGTCAACAGGACCTTTGCGATGAGAATCGGACCACCTGTGTTTTATACACCGCCTCTACACTACGCAGTTTCATAATATGCTCTCATTGGCATACCATATATCCTTCTAAGCATGTTTGTGGCTTGGAAGTAAAGGAAATATGTTTGGTAGAGACAGGTGCTGGTATTTTTTATATGTATTCCACACATTAGGGAAAGCAGAGGGAACATATTATTAGGGCACTCTATTCCCAAATTTCCGAATTCTGAAGGCGGAAAGCATGTTGATTGGTGGAACTCAACGCCGCGCTTGGCCTCTTTACCAGAGCGAGAAAATGAAATATTAAATGTTCCATTTCCTCGAGTGGGAATCGAACCCACAACCTGTCGCGTTTACAGTTACACTTTGTGTTCCTACGTCAGACTGATCTCAAGTATTTATTAAATTGAAAAATAAAACTCAAAATACACAATATGGTAATTTTTGTTTCAATTCTATACACAAAACAAACGAAAAAAAAATTAAGTAATTACACAATAATATTTATATGTAATATAATTTTAAAGGGCAAGAATATAATGTAATATATGTAATAATATCTGCGTCATATAGGTAATTAAAATGGTAGTAATATTACAAGTACTTAATTTGCCTTCAAGTTGGACAGTTTGACAGTTTATAATATAAATTAACGAACACGCTGGACCGTATATGTTCTATTAGATTTGTTGATTGCCTAAGTTGCAGTTGTAAATTTTATTTGTTTCGGAAAATGGTTTCCTAATAGATTCTCTCTAAAATATAAAAGAAAAATAAGATATATATAGATAGATACCAAGCTGTAGATAACTCTGAAGATTTACAAGGAAAATCAGTTCCCGCACTAGCAGAGTAGGTAGAGGGAACCCTGTATTTGACAATCCGTTCCCCATCTAAAGGCATGTTTCGTAATACCGTAAAATATTCTATGTACAGTTTTAGTTAAAATAATCTAATTTGGTTATTTGATTGTATAAAAATTGAAATAAATAATATAATTATTATTATAATTATTTATTATTTAAATAATATTTATAAATCGATGTTTCCCGTAACATATTACAAAAATAAAATGTCGTACGTACTTTCGTAATCCACTCTGAATTGAATTGTGTAACAATCGTTCCATTGTCTTGATGGAGTAATCTGACGTCACCGCGGACTAGCCTTAAAACTCTTCCTTATTAAAATAAGGACAACAAACGCAATACTGTTGTATAAAAATATAATTATCGCAAAAAATATATTAATCATGGCAATAAAGAAAATTAATTTATTATAAAAAAATGTTATAAAAAATATATTTAATTTTAACTTATAGCCTTTGTCTGAATTCTTTTTTCTTTTTATTTTAAAAGCTATTATTTTCTCGCATAATAATCTTAATACAATTTTTAAAGTAATGTATTTAAGAAGGCCGTACTAACATCGCTGTACGGTCGACAAAATCATATTAGTAAAAAGTACAATAAATTAAATATTATATAATACGAGTACATAAATTCAACAATGCTTAAATACATTTTTATTATTATTATTGCTTACACTATTTGTTGAGTATAATATAAATATATTTTCACTTTTGTTAATTAATTTTAAAACAAAAAAGACTTATTATTTATTATCTAAATCCAAATTTGTGCTATACTTTGATTCTTACGTGAACTATCGGACAAAATAAATTAATTTAAATTATTTAGCTAACCGTACTTATGCAATAAAAATAGATAACATTTCGCGCTGACTCAAGGCTCTATGCGGCTCTATGAAAGATCGTATAATTAAGTACTAAATACGTTATAATGTGAATTCTTTGTTTCTAAAGCATGCGATTCTCACAATGTTTACATAGTTGTCGTTAATATACAGTTGGAAGTAAAAAGGTTAAGGTTAGCTTTGATGTTAATTTTCTATGGTGGAGTTATGCTTTTCCGGTAAGATGATAATATTTATGATAATTTTATTGTCTACAGATTGTTTTTTTATGAATTAATATTTTCTTATTTATTTAAAATTAGTATTATTTTTCACTCCGGTAACAAGACATAGCGCGGCGTTGAGTTTCGCTACTCAAATGTCTCGAAAACTAAGAGCTGAGAATAATTAAGTGCAAGTATGAAGTAAAATATATAGATGACACATTTTACTTGTATCTCAAATACAAATAATTTACTCATCAGTACAAAAAATTAAAAAATACATCAGTACAAAAAATTAATAAATACATAGTATTAAAAACATACTATAGTATGTTTTTAATACTATGTATTTAATATATGATTTTAATTTATTTATATTTCCACCCTTGAGTATGAAAACTCAAGTATCATAAGCATCAAGCACAAGATTTTGCGGACGGTGTAAATATTTATGACTCAGTCTACTTTACACATTAAGAGCGAGCCACACCATAATTAGCTAGAAATTAATATTTATCAAAATTATTATCATTTAGTTGAGATCGTAACACTTATAAAAGTACTTTTACGGACATTGTTATGTCACGAGACACTAACTTAGCTCTCGACGTAGGTGTGCCTGTTTTTAGACTTTTAATCAATTTATTTAAAATAAATTAAATAAATTAGCTTCACACTGTATCCCGCACATAGCAAGGTAGATAGAGGGAACCTAGTGTTAAGAGACTGCGTTCTCCACTTTCTTCCGAATTCTGAAAGAAATAGAAATATAAATGTAAATAATTATTTCACTTCCTCGAGTGGAGATCGAACCTACAACCGTCACCTTGTGCCGCTGCGCCAAGACGGCCTCTATTTATTTAAGACAAAGTAAAATATTTAATACAATATTGACAAAAAAAAGAAAAAAAGAAAACACAATCAAACTGATAACAGACAATATAAACAAAATAGTTTAAACCCATACAAAAACATAATGGATTTCGGACAAGAATTTGCACTTTTTTTATTTTTAAAATTGGTCTTAGACTCGTGAAAGTATAAAAAAGGACTATTGCCACACAGAATTAAAAATCTTCAATGTTGACCGAATAAGAATGTATGTGCCTATGTAAATCAAGGCCGCATTTCAAACAATGTTTCATGTGAGTCAAACAATCGTATATTCACATATAGTATGTAGGTACATATACATATTAAAAAGGTCGTTATCATTAATCATATGTAATAGTTAATGATTCTATATATTAATTGTCATAAACTATACTAATGCTCTATCTCATGTCATAATGAAATATTTAATATTTTCATTTTTTCGCTCTGGTGTCTAGGCAAAGCGCGTCGTTGACTTCCACCACTCAACACGCAATGACTCGGGAATTCGGCGGAAAATGGAGAACGGAAGTGTTTTATGGGAACAGAGTATCGTACCACTAGGTTCCCACCTTCCCTCTACCTGCAAGAAAAGAGTAAAGCTAAAAAAAGTTATAAGCTATAACCTAGGCACATTTATGCATATTAAATAATATCATAAAAAATCATAACATATTTTAATATCTTTAAAAGTATTCTAAATATATATTTCATTGAGTTTTTATATCTATAATTAATTTTATCTGTTTAATCTATTCCATTTCTTCACAAGCAAGTACCTAATTATATATTTTTATCCGCAATGTAAACGTTAAATTACATAAGCCTATAATTTGCACGGTATTAAATGTAAACAGTATATTTTATAGAATAATTAATTGCTTTTTTTATACATAATAATCATCGCAAATATTAACGTCGATGTAATTAAAAATAAATATTTTTTATAGGCGAAGAATTGTATGAGAGTTAATATCAATTTTATATTAACAAAATGTAATATATCATTATATCGTTTCTTTAAATGTACGGTATAACAATTTGAATATACTTAATTGATTTATACAAAGTTGTTCAATGTTTCAAAATTTTTTTGAAAATATAATGTATACTTACATATAAGGATAAAAAACCGAAGTTGTTTTCCGCTTACTGATAAATGAATAACTAAGAAGAAATGATAATATTAAATTATATTTCTTCGTCAAAGGTATATACTGAAATCTATGTATTGTATATTAATAACATATGTAATATAGTAACGTAAATAAATCTTTATCTGTCATAGCTCTATTAACTCTCTCACTCACTTAACGAGAAAAGAAGAAAGTGGAGGGTATTAACATTTAGTTGCCAGTGTCTCCTATACTAAATTTTGAAAAATTTTGAAAAATCTTGAAAAGGATTGAAGTTGTAGCCTTTCAACATGGTATACTAAATATTGAAAACTATATTATAGATATGTTCTTATATTATATAGTATTGTTCTTATATTCAAAATAAATAGTTTGAAATTTAAAACGTCTTTCGTGGAAATTTCAACTTTAGGCAAAGAGATATTTGTAAAGCTATTTATAATTCTGATATTAAATTATCTATAGCTTATTTAAACAGCCAAAAAATACAATTACTTCATCTTACCCAAGATTCAGTGGAAAAAAAACTCGTTGTGATTCAACATGAGCCGGCACTTACCCACTCCATGTTTTATTAATGCGTTGAAGAACTGAGCCACATTACACTTTCATTGCTTTATCAGTTATACATAAACATTACATATATATCACTTTTATATTTTAATATACATAACAGATATATTTTTACCATCAATTCTAATTTTTGTGTTATAATTGATATGAATTTACATAAATTTGCATTTTAAATTAATTTACGTGTCATTTTCATTTACATATATAGCTATAATATTTTTTTATTATTATGCCACATACTACTACTATAAATGTCAATAGACATTATAGATTCGTTTTTGTGAAGACGTGGGCTGGTACGAAAGTTATATACGTATATATAATTAGATTAGATCACGCTGTATCCTGCACGCAGCAATGTAGGCAGAGAGAACCTGGGAACGTAGTGTTTAGACACTTCGTTCTCATCAAGACTTCCGTTCCACACTTTCCGCCGAATTCTGGAGGCATGGCGTGTTCCAGAGCGTATATTCCAGTATTACTGACAGGTATACTGTTAGCAGTAGACCTGATATGGTAATAGTAGACCGATTGGCGCGCAGTGATTGTTGACATTACTATCCCACGTGATGACAGTCTCGTGAAGGCCGAAAAAGAAAAACTATCTAAATATTTGGACCTAGCCCATGAGATTACGCCATGTGGGATGTCAATGAGACTATCATTGTGCCGATAGTGGTTTCAGTTAACGGTTTAATAGCGAAAAGCCTCTACCAATATCTCAAGAGGTTATCGCTTAGCTGTTGGATCAAGAGCCGGATGCAGAGGCTACTCTCTTTGGGGCCCTAGCCACCTACGGCTTTGACCCTTATCCCACCGTCAGGTGGTAGTGTCTTTTTATATTTTTAAATGCAAAAATGTAAAATATTTTTCTTTTACATAATAACAGTATATATAGTAAATCAATAATAATAAAACAATGAAAAATAATTAACGTTATGATATATGTATATCAATAAAACAATAATATAGTTCTAAGCAATAAATAAACAAATTTAATAGAAATCACTTGTCACAAAGCTCTATAATATATCGACAGCAATATAAATCATACAAAACGATAGCGTGACATGTAACTTGTTTACATACAATTCATTATTTGGGTCACTCCCACACTTCTAATATGCTAACGGATGCTAATATTATATACGCTTTAGATACGTATTACATATATATGTTACATGGTAAGTACGAAACGTTCAGAGCAATTCTTAAATTGTATTGCGTAAGAACAAGTATCTTTTTATCTTGACTATCGCCAATCGTCTTAAATTGGCCGATTGGTTTAATGAAACACTCAAGGACTTCAACTTCACGCTTTATTCTGAAGGCTAGGATGGAAAAACCTTACGTATATCAGAGTAGGAAGAGAACCTAGAGTACACTCCATCCTTCGCTTTTCGCCCTGATTCCGACAACCGTTTTAACAGTCACACACGATTCCGCTTCGCTACAAAGTCCACAATAATAAGTAAATAAATATTTTATGGTACCGAAATTTATAATATATATTAAATTCAACCTCACTCTCACAAACAAAACAAAGGCTGACTGAAAAAAGTGTTTTTATTATGTTCTGTTCTGTTCTGTTCTTTTTATTATGGCGTTCCGAGCGTGCCAGTTGAGCACAAAATCACTTCGCCAGTGTCACGTTGAATGGAGAACTCACGAAAGACTGTTTTTATTATTCTCGTGGCTTATTATTATAAGTCATATTCATTTAAATTTTACTCTATTAATTTAAAACTACAATGAATTTAAATTGCGGACAAAGTTCAAAAGTTACCTTCAGGGTTAAAGCAAGCGATAATGCTTAAAAGTCCAAGTACCAAAAACATGGTTAAACCACTTTTCGTTTTGGGGGGCCTGCTGAATGCGGTTGTCGATACAAAAGTTTAAGGTCAGAACAAGTTATGTTTTAAAAATGTAGTAAAAAACATATGAATAATGGAAACAAGATAAATTCCATACATTTCCAGTATATATAAGCTTAACATTTACAAAATACTGTCACTCAATAAGTAGTTGTCGTACTGATTACAAAAATGATTGACAAGGTATATAGAAATTGAATAGAAAAATTATGATTTATTTTTATTACAATCCACTAACCACAATTGATTATTTATTTTTTTTAGATATCTGTAATAGTAGCCTGCATGGTTATTTGTAAAGCTGGAGTTGATGCCCAGGGAATTTACTTATCTCCTGGCGGAATCAGTCAATCATCACTCAATAGAATTCAAGTTTCCAAAGAACCTGCACCTATATACGAACCAGACGTGGAAACGAAGACCCAAGCTGATGTAGTTCAACAGTCTATATACCTCAACAGATACAATAATGCCATATTATCCGCTGTTCCTAAAATTTCAGCACAAGATGGCCAATCACCTGTCTACAATACTTTATACTCTGTGCCACATTCTAATATAAATGGTTATCCTAATACTATAGCATTGTTAAATTCGTATTCTAATCAAAAAACTTCATCGCAGCCCTACGCTGGTGTACTTCCGAGTAAGGGGGTTGGGGTTCCTTTAGTACAAAATGTCAAAACAACTATCTCTTACTCTGACGCCCCAGCCGTATCTCACACTACATTTACCGGCCTCGGTACAACTTACACTTGGTAAATATTTGAGATTCTAAGTTAGTTTTAAGATTTCATGGTATGCGCGACTGACGGTATAATTAAGCTTAATTTATTACAGTACTTTAAGAGTTTAATTGGAGTATTAAGTTATTAATTATTTAAACATTATCATTAAGACATATATGTATTTTTATTTCAACCTAATGCGTTATTATGTTTACCGTATATTTTACAAATATATAAATTAATTAAAAATTATTTACCAATTTTACAAAAGAAATAAACTAAATAACTTATGCGAAAATTATATCGACGGCCTTGCACGCCGTTGTCGCGCACAGATAAAATATAATATTGCAAAATAACTTTTTAAGATTAAAAAATATATTAAAAAATATAATAAATATTGGCAAAATAAACAGTGCTCCAGATTATACGGCTACAATTCATCATTGCATAAACTTATTTCATCATGAAGAGACAGCCTTTGAAAAAAAAAATTTACTCACGTTCATCTTCACGTATTGTGTGGTTGACACGTGCTAAATTATAAATCAAGTAGTAACCTGCCTTATTGCTTGGTAATAAAGCCTAAAATAGGAAATAAAACTATTGTAGTTGCCGAATTGAGGTATTGTTGACGAAGTTGTTTATGTCACACAAAGAATTGGCAACGTTATGGCAGTGCAAGGGTTTTAATGTAGCCTGTCATCTAGTTGTATCGGTCGGCACGATTGACCTGCCCATGTAAATTGCAAAAGGCAAACATGTGAATAAGGCTTGGCGCACATTTTATCATTTCTTTTTTTTTTTGAGTTTTACACTGTTCTCGGGGTTGTCTACACTGGGAACATTTTTTTTTTTTTATGGAAAAAGGACAAGGCAAACGAGCGTTCGGGTCACCTGATGATGATCACCGCCGCCCACGACCCCGTGCAGCACCAGAGGAGCTACAGGTGCGTTGCCGGCCTTTGAGGATGAAAAATAATGTTAAGACACTCCGTTCTGTACTCTTTGTCGAATGACGCGGCATGCTCATTGAATGGCGAAATTCAACACCGCACTATGAAAATATTTCACGTTTCTTGGCTCAGGTTCATTTCCTCGAGTGGGAATCGAACCCACAACCGTTGCGCTTACAACCACACTCTTGTGCCACTGCGGAATAAGAGACTCAAGTATATTATAATATTATTATAAAAGCTGAACAACGTTATGAATAGCATTATTCACGTGATGTATTGATTTTAAAGTTAAATAACAATACGCATAACTTCAGTCAGTTTTAGTCGAATAAACAATAAAACAGCGGTAAAACGATAAATTTATTAATGAAAACAAAGAAAAAACCGACTGCGGAACCACGCTTGCCTGCACATAACACTACTGATTACACCAACTTAAGTCATGCATTACGAAATTATAACATATTTCGCAGTAGAGACCAAACGAATTTACAGTCAACCCCTAAACCAAACTAGGGTATATTTACACCACAAATGAGCTTTATCAATATACAGTGACTTCATTAAAATTTAATTTGACAAAATGACCCTTATCTTCATAAACTTAAGAGTTATTATTTTAGTTGTAAATTAAGTATTCCATCTCGTACGTACCGTAAATTTAGCCAAACCAAAATGACTGAACCGTGATCCATGATCAGTTTACAGTCAGTTGTACAAACATACATATGTATGGATTTTGCAGGATTATAAATAATATTAGAAGTCTTATTATAATTTATACCAAAAAGTAGGTAGTATGTAGGTATATAGAGGGCAGAGGCGGTCCTGACACGGGGGCACAAACGTATGATAAAGGCGACGGTATCCAGGTTCCCGGCTAATAACTATAAGCTAGGTATTAGTTATATTTATTAAGCTACCAAAATTCTGTACCGAAATTGTCATTGAATTTCACAACTAAGCATGGTACTCTTAAATTCGGGCTGATAGTAAGGAACAGTGTTTCTTGACTCCAGGCTCTTTCTAAACCAAACAATAACATTAAGTATAAAGAGTTCCTCAGTCCAGTCAGTAGTAAAATTGAAAATAAAATATATTTAAAAGTAAAACATTTTAAATACCATTAGCCAAATCCGATAAATAAATAATAAAGATAATATATATACATATACATATGTAGTTACTTTTACTTAATCTCTGTAGTTTTGTCGTCCATGTCCTACAGTCAATCAACAACTCTCTATTTTTTTAAGATTAAGCTTTTTGAAAGCGTTCAATAAATGAAATCAAATGTCTCCTTAAATCAGATTCTGTAAGAAAATTAATTAATAATATGTAAAATTATATAATATATAAACTAAAAGTTCCCTGAAATACAAAGAAAAATATAATAAGTATGGTTCCTCCAAGTGTTATTATTAAAATGAAATATTCATTTCCAATCAATTCCATCACGTTATCTTTTCCAGATCAAAGAATAGTCAAAAATCCAATTACCGTAACCACTGAATCTGAAAATTGGGCCAAGATTTCAGGTACTAGTTATTATATATTAAGGATATAATAATAAACTACAATTATTAGGTATGCCACGTATTAAATTTACCAATTTTTTACAATATTATGTATATATTATACATACAACATTTTATTAAATATCAATGAATTAAAATATATAGTTCATTCTCTACAAAAATTATATAAATTATTATGTTTATTTTGCACTTAAATTTCAATGACTAATATAATGATTGCATCCGTAATGGGTCTAATGTAAGGCCTAGAACGAGAGGCGAGTTGCGCCGGCGCACGGGGATATCTAACGAGAACGGTATAAAAGTAGGCGCCTACACACTGACCGTATCACTTGCCTGTGTGAATTTCAATATAGTAAAATGGCAGCTAAGGTAAAAAATGTGCTTAGAAATTATATTTTTTTAAATGTACAGATAGCGACAGTTTTCCTGCCTGTATAAAATATTTTTTAAATATATTTCTTTTTTTTAATTTGACAATATTCAACAAATATTTGTACATGAATTGTTTTTTAACTATTTCATAAAAAACATTTAATTTATTATAACTATATGAAAATGTGAAAAATAAATAGCATTGTTATAACACCAATTACATTTTCCAGTTTGTAGTATTCCTGTGCGCGGTAGCGACCGCCCGCGCCGGAGGTCTATACGGGGCGTCGTACGCACCCGTTTCCTCCTACGCTGCAGCACCCGTAGCTTCATACGCCGCTCCCGTTGCGTCGTACGCTTCGTACGCCGCTCCAGTTGCATCGTACGCTTCATACGCACCCGTTGTAAAGAGCTACGCTGCACCCGCCATCTCAGCCTACGCTGCACCAGCTATCTCTTCCTACGCTGCCCCTGCTGTGGCATACTCAGCACCTATCGTAAAAGCCGTGGCACCAGCTGTATCATCAGTCTCCTCCTACTCCACCCACACCTCCCACGGCGCCCCATTGGTGGCTAAAGCCATCGCCCCCGTCGCGTACGCCTCGGCACCCGTAATCAAGAGTTATGCCCCTGCCATCTCGGCGTACGCAGCTGCCCCAGTAATCAAGAGTTATGCCCCAGCTCTTTCTTATGCAGCCCCAGCTATCTCATCCTACGCGGCTGCCCCAGTCCTGAAGAGTTACGCTGCTCCAGTGGCCTACTCCGCACCCGTTAGCTACGCGGCACCTGCTGTAGTCAAATCCATCTCTTACTCTGCTGCGCCCGCCGTCGCCTATGGCGGTCTTGCCGGTCACGGCTGGTGATCACTTTACCTTTACGTACAAAATCTAGTTATTATATAACAATGTATATATTTATTTTTATACGACGCGAATAAAAACATAAGAAATTCTGAATTTTGTTTTTCATTTCATTAGATATTGTTTCTACAAAGCTTTCGACAAAAGAAAATTAATAAGCAATTATTACTGCTCCAAATACTTATATCGAAGCATTTTTAAAATGTCTTACTTTTGTGAATATCACGATATAATTGTTCTAATGCCTCAGAGCGTGAATTTTTGCAAATTTACGTTTTGATATTTATTAAATGCTTTAAAATAACTTTTTTTGAAATTTATGGAAACAATAAAATATCAATTGTTACATAATACTTTACAAGTACCTAATGAACTATTTTTAAGGACTAAAATAGTTTTTATAAATATGGTTAAATAGACGTTTTCCACTTATGGAAAAGGTGATGAAATTTTGGTTGCAATTTCATAACAAAAAAAACGATAACAAATTTAAATTATATGTAGGTCAATAATTCAGTATTTATTTAAAATATATACTGAGTTATAGACCTGCATAGAATTATTATAATATTAGTGATAATATGGTCGTTTTCTCCACTCCATTAAGTTTGATTTATAATAATAAATAATATTTGATTTGAATATATACCTACCCTAACTATATCAGCATTGCATAAAATTATTTTTGCGTAGTTTTAGAAAAATAAGGCTTTTTTCTCGCAACACAATATCTTTTTTTTCAAAGTTCCACACTATATCCCGCATTTAAACAGAGAGAATCTAATGTCAAGATATTCCGTTCCTCAGTTTTTGCTAGAATTCGAAACCTAGCAAGTTGAGTGGCGATACAGAACGTCGCAATTTGTCTCATCACAGCGGAGAAATAAAAATAAAAATTTTCACTCAAGTGGCAATCGCACTCATGACCTTCGCGTTTACAGTCAGTACCTGTCACTTTGCACCACGATGACCTAAAGGCACAGAAGTATATATAAAAGAAACTTAATTTGAAGACTCCTTTCTTTGCCCTCTACCTCTATTTTATATTTTGTGTGTTAAATGGCGAATTCCAAGCCACGCCTTGTCATACAAAAATAGTAGTGGCTATAAGTCAATTATATAATCTTAATACCTAAACTTTAGCACCATAAAAAAATTATGCCTAACAAATGTGAAACAATTGTATGTATAAGATTTATTTTTCTTTGCTTCACGCTGTATCCCGCACACAACAGGATATACAGAGGGAACCTAGGGTTAAGGCACACCGTTCTCGTACTTGTTAATATAAGAGTTATAATAAAATAAAGCATATCAAAAATTCTAGGCTGTCGACAATTTGTTTAAAAGTAAATAAGATAGTGTCTATTATTCTTCGTAAGATCCCATTTTAGTGCAGTCGTAAAAGATCGGAAACACCATAAAGTGGATGAAATTGTTCTTATACGGGTATTGAATCTCCTTGACGTACACTTATTTAAGCTACTTGATGTGTTTGGCCAGTGCGCTCCATCTGCTGTTGTTTCTACGATATTACAGTCTGCTAATATGTTTTGGCTTTATTATCATTGTAATAAGAAGAAAGTCGTATAGACATTGCTTTGAAACATTCGTTGTTTAGAACTATAGAATATATGAATATCTTCACTAAGTACATAGATATAAGAAGTATACTTATTTTTTTACTGATTGAACTAATATTTTTATAGGTTTATTATTTTTATTTATCTTGCTAAATTTTTCTTCAAGCTTAAAGCCAATCTTAAACTTAATATAATACAGGTCTTGTGAAGCCCTCATAACTATACAATTAATTATATGATAGTTATATCATTTACCTTTTTAAAGGAAGTAAATTGACATTTTAAGCGGAAACACATAAAATAATACGTTGAGTATAAAATTATCATACTCACAGAACAGCTTACTTTGCCTTATGCAAACCATGACTGTATAAAAAAACGTTTGCCTTTCTTGATTTAATGTATCGAGCTCTTCGTAATCTTTTGTTTATTTAATTTTAAGTTTCTATTCCCACACTTAAGAAATTAAATGTTTAATACATTTCAAAATATTATAAATATTCTAAAAATATTTTGGGGCCTGGACTTCCTTTCGTGCAAAAGTTTTTTTTTTTTTGTTGGTTTAATTTCTGGAGTGGGTACCAGACTTTATTGGGGAGGGCACGGACTACTCGGCGCCCCTTATACCTACGTCCATGACAGCACCCACTACTCCTTCTTAGTAAAATTCATTAAAACTTCGGTATAAAGTTTGTATAGAAAGCACAAATAAAGCAATGTTCTACAGGCTTATAATGTACAATTTAAATAGATTCTTTTTATTTGTTCATGTGCCCAATTTCTAAATAAAATTTAATCGAACTCCATACATAATAGTTACATAAATGATAAAATTTGCAGAGGCAGAGGGCCTTGACACTGAAACACCAAGTGCCTGCAGCAATAGGCCGCCACGAATAATAAATGTCATTATACAGGTTCTTTCACGCTGTATAAAAGCATCTGCAATCGACCCGAAATTCATTCCGAATTGAACATCTGAATAAGCAAACATGTACTCAAAGGTACGGTGCGAATAAACGTATTGTTTACGGTGCTGCCATCAATATTTACTCGCCACTCCGTCCCGACATATTCAATTAAAAATATTTATATTGAATATAGTATTAAAATGAACCAGTATTTTGTGTTTTATATTTAAAATGTATTTTATTTTATATATTTTATTTTCAGGTTGTAATATTCCTGTGCGCCGCCGGCATCGCTTCTGCCGGCAACCTCCTTCACGCCGCACCAGTGGCGTACAGCGCGCCGATCTCCGCAGTGTCCTACTCATCTCACGCAGCTCCCATCGCTTCATACGCCGCGCCAGTGGTCGCCAAGAGTTTATCTCCAGTAGTCTCTTACCAATCAGTCTCTCATGCCGCCCCAGCCATTGCATACTCTTCTCCTTTAGTCGCTAAGAGCTATGCCCCAGCCTTATCTTACTCATCCGTTGCTCATGCCCCAGCATACGTTGCTGGTCCGGCTGTATCTTACTCCTCACCTATTGTAGCTAAGAGCATATCCCCCGTGGTGTCCTACTCATCTCCTGTGTCCTATGCTGCTGGTCCAGTAGTTGCCAAAGCTATCGGACCCGTAGGTGCCCCAGTACTTAAGTCTGCTATCGCATATTCTGCTGCCCCAGCGGTTTCCCACGTTGCTTACTCTGGTTTAGGAGTTAACTACGGATGGTAATCAATAAAATCTAGTCAATTAAATAACTGTAATATTGTTATTTATATTATTTTTTTACGAAATAAAAAATTATAATCTAACATTATTTTTATTGCATGTAACCTTAAGTTTCTTTTGGATAATATTATTACATAATTTAAAAAATATATTAAATTTGAAATTATTATAAAAAGTATAAACTTACTATAGCTTACGTTATTTTTTCCTATACTTATCACATTCAATTCAATTATATAAATCTAATTTAATAGAATTACAGTTATAACTCTATAGAAAAAAAATCTAATAAATAATACGAGTAAATATTTGAATAATAAGATACATCGAAAAATATTCAGATGTAAGTATCCAAAGAACATATTTACAATTCTATTGTTTTTAACTTAGCTAAATAAATATATGTTCTTTGAATATTTATACATTAAATAAATTTCGAATATTTGTGCATTGTATATATTAGGTACCTTGTTCTAGTATAAGTCTTGGTTTATTTTATGCGAGCGACCCGCTGCGATGCTTCGAGCGGTTGAACTATATGATTATTTATTTAATACACTGAAATGTGTTCAAATTCCGATATTTAATATCCAGGGGTTACATTTTCGCAATTTTCATAACGATTTTTAATAATTTTGAACAAAAAAAAATACAATCTATACTAACTACTATAAATAATAACTTTCAACTTTATTATCTATCATTAGTTCAGTAGGTACATATATTTAGTATTAAATATTATATGTTTTGTTAATATGTTTTTTAATATTAATCTCTTTTTACACGTATTTTGTTTCCTTGGGCGGCTTGCAATATGGCAATAACGTTTATTTTCTTACATTTGTCCCAATCCTAAAAAATAATTTACCGATTTGATTGATTGATTAACAATGTGTATATGATGACAAATTGATAACATAAGAGATTATAATTTTACACCAAATAGATTAGTTAATATTTAACCACTGTCAAACATTTACATGTAAGAAATCTCATGAAAAATAATATTAAACCGTTTTTCGCCCTAGAATTATAAAATCTAGTTATATTAATAGCTAATTATATTTAAATTATTCAACAATCTCTTAACGGAAGGGTCAAGTTTCCACCATACATTACACAGGCACGTATCAAGTGGTTTAGGCACATTAGGTGGTTTGCGGTGTAAGGGGACACTGTCAAAATGTTTAGAAACAGGTATGTTGACCCCACAAAGATAGTTAATTGTAACATAATATGTACATTAACGATGTTGTTAGGTTGAAAGACTAATACATGAAGGCTCTAGCTGAATAAGCATGGAAAAGCTGCAGTGGCTTCCGAGTTGTTTTTAGTGTGATTGTATTGTTTTTTATCCGAAATACCTTTTATAGAAAGAGCTGTTTCCGTATACAGCAGGGTAGGCATAGGGAACCTAGTGTCAAAACACTCTATTTCCTTTCAGCCGCATGATAGAGGTATTGCGTGTTAAGTGGCGAAACTCAATGCTGGGCATTTATCTTGGTGCCAGAGCGAAGAAATAAAAATATTAATAAAGTAATTTATTATATAGTGGGAATCGAACCCTCAACCGTCGCGCTTACAATATAAGACGGAGACCCTGGCGTGTCAATGCGTCACAATGGCAACCGATATATGATATCAAGAATGTAAAAGAGAACCGACAGCTATGGGGCAAAAAGGTTTTCGAATGCCGTTGGCTCATGCCGATAAATGTAGCGGAAGATAGAGCGTCGTCGACATCCTTGGAGAGGCCAGCTATGGGCGTGGTACAGCTGAAACAAATGAATGAATGAAGCTGTCCAGGGATGTCATTTTTTTATTTCAAAATTATGTATAGTTACATTATTCCTTTTTAAGATTCAAATCGATAAATAATATTTAAGTAATTACTATGGTTTGAGTGTATTTGAAAAATAAATACATAAATACACTTTCATTGGCCTACTTTAATATATTAAATTATATAAGTGCATATAAAATTAGAACATCATTATATCTTATAGTTGAAGTATAAACACTAACAAACTATGTATAAATGAGTAAAATAAAAAAAAGGAAGAAAAAAATAAAATTATAATTACCAATTTCCTATGTGGCATTCATTTAATAAAACTAAATTCCGAATCACGATGCAAATTCATCTATGTTTTGTTACGACACGGCACTTAGAGTTTTCTACGTTGTACTCTAAAAGAACCACGTATTTAATTGTAGAAAAGAAAATAAATTATAATATAAATAGTAAATGTCATTAACTTTTAAATGAAGAAAAATAACTAATATTAAAATTTGTGAGTAAATTTACGAGTACCCTAAAAAAACGGGTTCGATAAATATATTTTGGATAAAAACCGGCCTTGACATTGTAACAATACGCCTGCGGCTACAGCCGACGTGTTGAGTACATCGCAAATGTCAATACGAGCTCCTTGCTGCCATATATAAGCATCTGTGTCTGAAGTGAAATTCATTCCAACCACAACAACGGAACAATCAAACATGTACTCCAAGGTACGATGAATTTAAATTAAATGACAATTTATTATTATTTATAAAACAAATTTATGAAATATTTAATTATTGAAATATTTAATTATTGAAATATTTAATTATTGAAATATTAATATATTTTTTATTTTTTTAAGGTCGTAATCTTCATGTGCGTCGCTGGCATCGCCTCAGCCGGCAATCTTCTCCATGCCACGCCTGTTTCGTCCGTGGCCTACAGCTCTCCCGTTTCCTCCGTGTCATACTCTTCTCAGACAACAGCTCATGGCTCGCCAATCTCCTACGCAAGCCCCGTCGCCTATTCTGCAGGACCAGTGATTGCAAAGAGCATTTCCCCGGCTCTAACATACCAGACCATCTCTCATGCTCCAGCTATCGCAAGTTACGCAGCGGGACCAGTTGTCGCTAAAGCTATCGCGCCGGCAGTGTCATACTCATCGGTGTCTCGGTCTTCTCCCATCGCGTATGCTGCCAGCCCTGCAGTGAGCTATGGAGCTCCTGTCGTAGCAAAGGCTTTATCACCCGCTGTATCCTACTCTTCTGTAGCTCACCCTGCATCATTGTTACATGCTGCGCCAGTAGCATATACTGCCGGTCCGGTCGTTGCCAAAAGCTTAGCTGGCCAAGCAGTGTCATATTCATCTCTAGCGTCTCCTTCAGTATCTTATGCTGCGGCTCCCTATTCCTATGCTGCGGCTCCTTCTTACTCCTATGCTGCGGCTCCAGTCCTCAAGTCGGCAGTAGCTTACTCCGCAGCACCAGCAGTCTCCCATGTTAGCTACTCTGGTTTGGGAATCAACTACGGATGGTGATTAACCAAAGACTTAAATATAATTAGGATATGTGCGTATAATTAATGATTATTGAAATGTATTTTATAAACAGTCAATAAAAACTTTAAAAATTATATTACATATTTTATTTTTGAAACAAAGGTAAGTCGGAGTCGCCCACCGAGGCCTTTGTACTTTTGTGCCGTAAGTTCTTACTTCGTGCTAAATTTCATATCCGTTACTTCATTTCAATTTCATAGAAAGTGCAGTTAAATCGATGTATAATAAATGCTCATATCTTTTGATTGCGTTGTCATAGAAGCTTTTTTTTTATTTTTTCTGTTTTAAACGGCCTAAGTTTATGATAAAGTTAAGGGGTCTTGACAGACGAATGCGTCCAATCGTGCAACAAAGCGATTCTTTAGGGGCTCCGTTTTTATCGTTTTAGATACGGAATCCTAAAAATGGTAAAACAATGAGGTTAAACTAAACTTAAATACACTTAAGCAAAATAAGCGAAATTAAAAAAATATATATATTTTTTGTGACACCAAATATTTTTTGTGTGCGAGTAATATAATATAGGCAAAGAAAGTAATTTAAAGAAATGAAAAAAAAAACTAAGTTATGCTCATAAATTAATTTATTTATTGTTAAATTCAAATTCAAGAATCCAACCAAAATAATCTATTCAATTAGGACTTTAAAAGCACTTTTGAATCTTCAAGTTACATAGAAATGTCAGTAGTGTCAGTCCTATAAGAAGCTACCACTAAGTTGGAAGGTACTTTTTGCTCTTTTCAAAATAGATATATAAATAACCATCATTAGCCTCCTGAGTGAACATTAACAACATTTAATTCCACTCCCTTATCATTATAGCAGTTTTGGATTAAATAGCAAACTTTGCTTAATAATATATTTTCATCTTTAAATTATTTTAGTGGCAAGTCTTCTAAAATTACTTGTATGAGTTTTATTAAAAATACGTATACCATGCCTTATCTGGGTCATAATCAGAAAAAGTGCACATTTTGTGTCTTTTCTTGTCCCGCTACTTTGAATGCGTTTTAAAAATACAATTTTAAAGATAATTTAAATATTTTGCCATTTAAGATAAATTTACTTATTAACTTAAAGATTTTTGTAATATTTTAAATGTATTAAGGCTTTTAATAGTATTTTTTGTTAGTTGCAAAAAACTTTTCAAAATGCTTCCATACAATTTTTCGTGTCCCATTCACCACTTTACTTTTTAAAAATTGATTTGTTACGAATGTTTATGGTTTTATTTGATTTCAGATATGTTTATATTACTTTACTTTATGCATAACATTAAATAGAACTACTTTTATTGATACATTATTTAATAAATAATATATATTAATTAAGTAAATTTGTCCCAAAATATTGTCTTTTTGTTACTCAGGGCTAGTAACGTACAATTAAAATATGAACGCAATTATTTTGGATGGTATTTAATATTAGTTTTTATTGTGGCACCATAATTGTAAAAGTCAATGCTATCGTAGCTACAACCAGTAGTGTTCTCGCAGCAGTTGAGGGGTTCAAATGTTTTAAAGGGAATGCGTAAAATTACATCTCAGGGTTATAAACGGCTTTTATTTTGGTAAGTATTCTATAATTTCGTTTTCTTGTTTATGTTATTTGCTTCTTTTTACAAAATCTCAAAAAAGAACGTCAGTGCTTGCACATGCAACACGTGGCTTATGAGCAAATATTTAAAAAGGTTAGAATTTCTCAGACTTCATTCTCAATTTCGTTATATTTCGTTACGTAACGAAATTGAGAAAATATGAAGCCTAGTTCACAATTACGGTACCAATGTTTTCTTATATATGTTTATAATAAAATTTTATCGAACCTTTGCTTGTATATGGAAGATATGTATATAAGAAAAAAAAATTGCTGGCATATGAAAAAAACTATTAGTGACTTTTCATAACGTAAAGTAACCAAAAATAATGATTTTTAAGTTTTTTTGCTTGTTTGCTTGTTTGTCTATGTGTTTGTGCACGCTAATCTCAGAAACAGCTGAACCGATTTAGTTAAATTTATTTTTATTCTTTCTGAAATTAGTTGTGATTTTGTGATTTTTATTTTTTGATATATATTTTTGTATTTTCAGTAAGCGTAAGCTCCTATGTCAAATGCTGAAACAAATGCTTTTTTTTTTAGATATAGAGAACGTCTTAAAAAGACCAATCCTATTAAATATGAAGATATGCGGAATAAACACAAGAATTAAACTTAATTCCAATGATAACGACTCAAATTTTGATATATTTTAAAGTGAATTTAATTTTATCATTAACTTTGTGATCTCTAACTAGAAATATAAGTTTATTACGTTACGAACTAGCATTATTATATTGTTAATATTCTCACTTTGTTATGTTTTCTTCTTACATTTATAATCTGTTAATTCAACGATTGAACCTTTAAAATTTTGATCTGTGTCTCATTAAATAAAAAAAACAATAGTTTTATTCATATAATATCGTTATTTTGTTGTGTATAATGCCTTATGTCATCAGTTTCGTAACAAACTTTATCAGTGTTGTTACTTATCAGTTACGTTACGAATTCGAAAATGTCCACTTTTCTGATTATGACCCATCTATGATTTAGTAAATTATGGAAGATAAAAACTAAGAGTGATTAGCTTCTTTTTATTTATCCTATTAAAGTTTTAAAACTAGAGTTAGTCCCAACAATACAGCGGTTTCAGTCTATCAACTTACATACGAGTATGTTAAGCTTCTATCACTGGACGTTGAACATTGTAAATTCTACACTTTTAGTTTTCTTAAACAATATTAACAGAAACCCAATGAAGTATTTATTATATTATGACGAAATGAATAGTACACTAAGTTTTAAGTACATAAGGATAAAATAATAAGCAATAATAATGAAAATGATTTTATTAGTTTTACATTTATGAGTTGGCCTATTTATTTTATATTATTATTCAACATAAATAAATATACATAAATATAACAGTGACTTTGATGTAGAACTATAACGACAGTAATGACTTTGATATAACACAATATATTTACAAATATTTCCTCGAAACGCCATATTTCGAGAAATCAATCAATTAATCAAATATTTTTCTTTAACGACCTACCATCCATGTCCTCCCAATCCATAGGAAACAGCGCGTAATCCATAAGATCCATGTCCACCTAATCCATAAGAGACAGCGGGCGCGGCATATGATACAGCAGGGGCCGCGGCATAACTAGAGATCACTGGAGCTGCAGCAGCATATGACACAGCTGGAGCTGCAGCAGCGTATGAGACAGCTGGAGCTGCGGCAGCGTATGAGACAGCTGGAGCTGCAGCAGCGTATGAGACAGCTGGAGCCGCATAAGACGCAATAGATGGCGCAGCAATGGCCACTGGTGCACTGTGCGAGGCGATCGATGCGTAAGACACTGAGGGAGCGATACGCGCAACGGGCGCAGCGTAGCTGGAGATCGCGGGAACAGAGTAAGATCTAGCTATGACAGGGGCCGCGGCCGCATATGTCCGGGCAACCAAGGGTGCAGCTGCGTAAGATTTAATTACTGGGGCAGCATACGCCCTCGCGATAACAGGAGCTGCATACGATTTGGCAATAACAGGAGCAGCAGCTGCGTATGCTACTGGACTAGAATGCGTAGACACTGATTGGTATGAAACAGCTGAAGAAGGTGCAGCGTAAGAGGCGATTGGAGCTACTGCTTTAGTGACTAAAGGAGCAGCATACGATGCAACAGGGGCTGCATATGCGGCTACAGGTGCAGCGTAGGACGCCACGGGAGCAGCATATGAGGCTACTGGTGCGGCAATCGCTACTGGAGCGGAGTGAGACGTGGTGGTCGTGGAGTACGACACTGAAGCGGCCGGTGCGCCGTAAGCCACGGGGGCCGCATGCAATAAGTTACCAGCGGAAGCAATGCCCGCGGCACAGAGGAAGATGACCACCTAAAAAGAATATTGAATACAATTAGATTTATGTATGAATTAATTTGATAAATCATTCGCTTACTGCTTTTAGGATATTTTTATTAGTAGTGTAGTGTAGTAGTAGATATTTTTATAATAGCGACTAATATTTTTTTGGGGAGTTATAGAAACTTTATTCAATTGAAAAGAATAATATTCGCTTATATTCAGCTTAAATACTTTAATATAACTACTTAATGTTATTTTAAACAATTACCAGAGGTCGGAGGAAAAAAGTTAACTTATTATAATTAAAAAATATATATTATAATTATAAATGCCATCAAAATGTCTACCTTAGAATACATGTTAGAAGATTAAACTCTATTTACTAAGTAACTTCAAAAACTCTAGCATTCACTTTTATACTACACTGAACGAACTGGTAATAAATTCTTACTGAAATTAAATGCAATACGAAGCTTTTACTCTGATAGAGTAAAATATATTTTCTAGTCTTGCAACAAGGATTATATTGAGCGGTTGCAAGAAGCAATTATATAGCTAAACCCCTGTCGATCTGAGTTTAACAATGTCAGGGTGAAACAACACCCGAGTCCGCCTATAAATGTCTGTCTCTGCACTAGATATTAGCCTGTGTAAATAGTTTGATTTCTCAATGTAGTTTTGTTTTAATGTTAACTTAATACTTTAAATAGGTTTTTGGAAAATTGAATTGATAATAAATACACATAAAGGGTTCTTATTATACACTAGTGACTCGCTTGCAGAGCTAGCAAAGTATTATCATATTAAATACAAAATCTATATATATTAAAAAATCAATATTTCAGCCTATTCAATACAGCGATTTAGTTGAACAAAGTACTTTATATTGGTATAATAAACATAAAATTTTAAATAATATTTGCCAAAATACATCAGTGAAAACTGCATTTAAATCGGTTAAACAGTGCAGAGATTAGTGTGCACAAACGCACAGACAAACAGACAAAAGTTTTAAAAACCATTGTTTTGGGTACTATAACATTAATGAACGTCCCTAATATTTTTTTTTTCAAATATCTTCCCTTTGAAGACAGAGATTGTTATAAACGAAAGCTTTTACTTTTCAGTAAAAAGTCCAAGTAATATTATCAATTGATGGTAGTACCGACCTCGACGTATTGTCTAACCAATACAGAGTGTACAATTTTAACTTATAAACAATTCGTTAAACATGACAGCTATCCCGTTTATCTTATTCTCATTAGAAAAGCACCAACTGTGCTTCTTTAAAAGCTCAACAGTCTTTGGAGAAAAGTTATAAAATTCGTTCAAGTCATCTAAACGTCGTTAATGCGTAATTCTATATCAAGAATCGTCTAATATTAAAATTCTAAAGTCAGTTTGACTTTCTGCAATGAAAAAATCCTTAATCTTAGGCCATTATACTTTTTGTTACTTTTGTTATTTGAGTTTATTTTTTAAAATTGATTTTGTTATTTATTAAAATTAATATTTTCATTTCTTCGCTCTGGTGTCGAGGCAAAGCGCGGCGTTGATTTTCGCCACCCAACAGCATACAGCGGGAAGCTATTTTATTATATTATCTTATATATAAAATTCTCGTGTCACAATGTTCGTTCCCGTACTCCTCCGAAACGGCTTGACCGATTGTCATGAAATTTTGTGAGTATATTGAGTAGGTCTAAGAATCGGCCAACATCTATTTTTCATACCCTTTAGTGATAAGGGTTGTTCACCCTTAACATTTTAATTTCTTTTTCATCATCCTATCCTATCTATATATATAAAATCGAAGGGTCACTCACTCACTCATCACGAAATCTCAAAAACTACCAGAGCTAGGAGTAGGTGCTCGCTAAGACGGGAATTTGCAATATTCGACTCCTAAGGGGTTGTTTTTGGGGTTGATAGTTTTTGTATGAAACTTTGTTACTATAAATCGGTTATCTATCGGGCTTAAGACCGCGAAGAATAATTAATTTTAATGTACTTTGTTATAAATAAATAAATAAATAAAAAAATAAAAAAAAATGCTAGGAGTCTCAAATTTTCTATGGACGTCACTTATAGGACGTAAGTACACAAAGAGACGGGAATTTCCAATATTTCACCCCTAAAGGGTTGTTTTTAGGGTTGATAGTTTGTATGAAACTTCGTTACTATAAGTGCTAGGAGTCTCAAATTTTCTATGGACGTTACTTATAAGACGTAAGTACATACGGAGACGGGAATTTGCAATATTCCATCCCTAAAGGGTTGTTTTTAGGGTTGATAGTTTGCATGAAACTTCGTTACTACAAATGCTAGGAGTCTCAAATTTTGCATGCACGTCACTTATAGCACGTAGGTAGGTACTCATGGAGACAGAAATTAATAATAACGTAGTTTACGCAGGCGAAGCCGCGGGCGGGCCTCTAGTTAATATATACATTCTTAAAACAAATTAATAATCAAAAAGGGCAAGTTTATTACAAAAAAATAAATAAATGTTTAATCCAAAGTGTCTGGTAATACTTTGACTTTTATAAGAGCACCAAAATACGTTTTTCGTTGCGACCCAGTTGCTATGAAACTTTAAATCGAAATTGCGTCATTTCAATAGCAATTACATGAAATGATACATAATGCATATATACTTGGCTCAGTTCACATACTCATATGAAATTGGAACAAACTTCTATATACCTATTGCAGAGCTTCTGTCTTAATATTTTAGTTAAAATTCATAGTCAGAGGCCTGTCGTACCCCAGATCCACAAGCGTACCACTGTAAAAGCGACATGTTGCGGGTTCGATTCCTACACAAGGAAATGAAATTTTTGATATTTTCATTTCCTTGGTCTGAAAACGTGACAATGCGCGTTGTTGAGTTCCGCTACTCAACACGCAATGCTATAATGCGACGAAAATTTGCGAAAGGCAGTGTCTTGAAGGAAACGAAAGGCTACAGCGTGAAGCTATAAAAAAATAAAAATAAATAATTGTTAAAAATATGTTATAGTATGAGTACCTATATTAAAATAATAAATATTGTTAGAAATTAGAAGCGTTAAAAGCCTCAACGTTTTTTAAAAACAAAATAAAAACACATATCGAGTTACATAAGCATAAGGATACATTCCGATGACGCCGCACTTGCACCTCGCGGAATCGAACAATAGTGTTTTAGTATTTGGCTGACTTAACTGTTTTGAATTATATAAAATTTTAATAAAGATTCTCTGTCTTCAACTTGCTTTAAAACAGAAAGGTTGTTTATAAAATTAAATAAATAATTTTTAAAAAGCCTTTTTCTCGTCTGAGTAATTTAACTGGCGCAGTCGGTAGGATCGCGGCGTGTTTGGCTTTAATCAAACTCTTAAAGCCCGCGAACGGTTTCTATCGTTATTACCGCGATCTATTAAGAAGAATCTACGACGGCGAGACCGGCGGAGCACCTAAGCATCGGAGGTTCTGCCAAGCAGTTGAGTCCCGGTTGGAGATGCAGAGGTTTCTTTGGTGAGTACTTTTGTTATCCAAGTTCCTATGCTATATTTCCTTCCGTATTTTGTATCTGTCTATATAGCTCAAATCGCGATAGGCATTTACTATTATTGAATAAGTTTATGAGAAATGAAATAATAAATAAATGAAATGAAATAATAAATGAATGAAATAATAAATGAAATGAAATAATAAATAAATTAGAAATAATAAATGAATGAAATAATAAATAAAT
>HE670487.1:20773-53429 GCA_000313835.2 Heliconius melpomene melpomene | reverse complement strand
GTCTCTGAGATTAGGTAGTGTGTCCAACCTGACAGACTCATCAGTTTATTATAATATATAAAGTATAATTATAAATTTATTTCTAGACATCAAACACGCATTTATTATACAAAAACTTTATATTTCTCAGAAATATTAAATGACTACATAATACACACAAGGAGGATGAAATGTTAATAATAATAACGGCGTCGTAACTAAATTCGGCGTACCGAGGGTACGTCAATCTGGGTAGATCGCGTGCAACCGTGGGAACTAAACTGCCTCATATTCATTGAGCCTATACTTTAACTTTACAGGAAAGAGACTCAGGAGAGTTTCATTTACTTATTTTAGATTCAAAGTATTTATACATAGATAGGTTATTTTAGAAGTGCCAAATATATCACTAGATACAAATATTATAAGCTTAAAAGAGCTAATATTAACGTTAGAAGATGTTGGTTGTATTTAGATGTCTGGTGAACGAATTTTCTCTATAAATTTCTCTTGTCCGTATGTTCAAACTTAAATCTCATTTCTGTCTTTTTTTGTGCGAAATAATATATTTCTTGTATTTTTTCTAACTTCGCACTGTATCCCGCACATAGAAGGGTAGAGAGAAAGGAACCTGGAAACCTAATTTTAACACTCCGTTAAAATACTTCCGTTTCCCATTTTCCGCCGAATCCTGGAGGCATTCCGTGTTCAATGGCGTAACTCAACGCCGTGAAACTTTTTCCTACCTCCTACCTTTATAATATTGCGTTACGTTAGCGAATAGTTGCTATTTTTATATAAATAAATATATATTTATTGCTTAGCACACGTTTATTTTTGATTTACTAGAAACCCACTTTGCAAGGTTTTTCCTGTAGAACACGAAGACGGTATTGCAAGCAGTTTCACGTTTTTTCCTTCATAGTAGAGTAGGCAGGGGGAACCTATTGTTAAGAAACTCCGTTCTGTTATCAATTTTTGAAACATTCCGTGATACCAGACTAAGAAAATGCAAACAATTTAAGTATAATTAATCATTCCTTGGAGTGGGTTTTGAAATACCACAATCGTCGTTAGTCAGACGCTCCCACTACGCTACGACAACCTTAACTTATTATTAGGGTAAAAATATTTTCGTGTTCATAAAAATGATGTAGGAACGCAGAATTCTTTGAATGGCGTGGCTTGGGCCCTTATTGTTTTAGAACAATACAATTAAAAAAAACTTATACGACCATACAAAAGTGGAGACCACTTTTAAATAAATAATTTATACATGTTGTTAACTATTAGATTAAATTATGAAGTTACGAACAGCGGCAAATCGTCTCACTGTAAATGCGACGGTTTTGAGTTCGATTCTCACTGGAAATGGTGGAATTCATTATTTTCATTTTCTCGCTTTGATAACAATGAAAAGAACGACGTTCCGTCACAATATATCGAAAATTGAGCAGTGGGTGTGGGACGGAGTGTCTTAGCACTGTGTGTATATGCGTGAAGTTTAAGAACTTTACTAATGACATTCAAAGACGAAAAATGATAATAGTTTTAGGGTTATTGTAACAACTTTAATATATTAATTATAATTTTAAAAAATCTTTTTTTTATTGTTTAAAATCAGGACCGAAGGACTCATAAGGATATTTAAATGTGTCATAGTTACATAAGTAATGCTTTATTTAAATTGTCAAACAAAATTATATGATATTACACTAGTGATTCGCCCGTGGCTTTGCTCGGTTAAACTATATATATATTGTTGTTTATGTAATAAATATGTTCTTGCTTAAAGCGCGGCGTTGTGTCCCGACACTCAACACGGAATGCCTTAAGAAATCGGCGAGAAATGGGGAACGTAGTGTCTTAACACTAGGTTCTCTTTGCCTACCCTGCTGTATGCAGGATACATAAAACACTAGCGTAAACCTTAAAAACAATTGGTTTGTGTTCTTATACACCTTTGCAACATGAGAAATAACCGAAGCTCTCTTTCGTTTTCGCAACATTTTTAATTGTTACTGCACTCCTTTTGATCATAGCGTGATTATAATGTAGCTTATAAGCTGTCTCTGACAGAAGGACTATCCAAAAGTAAAGAATTTCTCAATTTGAACCAGTAGTTACTGAGATTAGCGAGTTCAACCAGTCAATCTGTTCCACTTTATAATATTAGCTTAAAAGTACATTTCTTATTATTTTAGTATATCTAAAATTTTATATATTTTTGAAAAAATATCTTTATATTTTTATAAATAGATAATAAATTCTCTTCTTTATTCTTTTTCGGAAAACAATCACCATCGCTAGATAAATCTACTGACAATCAGTACAAACGCTATAGTGTGCCACAAAGAGCAATAAACTCAATCAAGTGACTGACGTGTCGGAGATTGACAACGAATTTTATATTTATTTAATAATTTTATATATTTTATAGATAAATATTTTAGAAAACAACTCTAACCCGTGCTCCTCTTGGATAACGGTCAAGCACTCCAGCCAATTAAGTCATACGTTCTTATCGAGATACGTCGATAGAGATCGGTTGTTTTTTGTTTTCTAAATTTTTACTTCAAATATTTAGCTTTTTTAGCTTTACATTGCCTGAATCATCCCGCACATAGCAGGGTAGGCAGAGAGACCCTAGGAACCTTCTGTTAAGACACTTCCGCTCTCTCTAATTAAGTAGGAATTATTTTTATTTTACTTGTATTCCTTAACTGGGCAGTTGAAATAAAAATAGTTTAAATTAAACATTCTACTCACCCCCCCCCCCCAATAGAAATTCGACCCACAAGCACCACGTACAGACATTTACCAACTGCGTCACGTTGGCGCCATTTTATTTTAAATCATTCATTTTTAGATGGAACGCATAAATTATAAATGGAAATAGGTACTTTTATTTATTTTGATTAATTAAGAATCTTTCAATTCTTCTGTATTTTCGATACGTTTATATTAATAAATACAAGTAGTCTGCAACTACGTTTACGTGAGTTATAAAACGTAAAATTCAGATTTTCCCTGTTCCCGTAGGAATCTCCCTTAGGTCTCCTATACGTCCTACGAGGTACCTACATTCCAAATTTCAGCGTTCTGCGCCGCTAAGTTTCGACTGTGCGTTACTCTGCCAGTGGCTCAGTAATGGAAGATTTTTATACTAATACAGATTTCTTTATTATTATTGTTTTATCCCGGATATAGCAGAAAAAGTAAAAACAACCTGAGAATTTCCGTTCCCATTAAGACTCTTCCTTTCTCCAATTTCCGCTGAATTCCGTAGGCTTTGCGTGTTTAGTGGCGGAACTCAACGCCAAAAAGAATTAAATATTTAATTTAATATTTTAATTTCCTCGCTCTGGTGAAATGAAAATATTAAATATTTTATTTCTTCGAATGGAAATTAAATACAAAGCCAGTCGCGTCTACAACTCTACACTCACATGTTTGTGCCCCCTGTGCCTCTACTTGCTTCAAATATGGCCTATATTTTTACTTTTAGTTTAATATGCAAGAAAACAATACTCAAGCAAACAATATCCAAGCAAACTTTTAATAACTGACCCCAAAACTTAAATCTCGTGACCTTTCAGGACCTCTATAAAACAACGTCGCGCACAAAGTTGTAAAGTTCACAGTGCGCGGCTTTTGTTTTCAAAAGTCGAAATTGACGAATAATTTTAGTATGAAGCATAAATTTGTCCACTAAAATATATTTGTTTGTTTGTGTGTATGATTTCAATGGACTAATCATTTCTCTAAAACTTTTATATTTTAGTGTATTTGAGACCATTTTGCTTAAGTTAAACTAAACTTTGTATGGTTGTTTTATTTTTTTGGGATATGAAAAGAATTTATTTATACACTTTGGCGTCAATTTAAAAGATATTGTATACTAAAAAATAATAATGAGCAAAATTTCTTTGAACGAGAGTCGTATTTACACCATTTACTCAACACGAGTAAACTGTTAAAACACGAGTCTTATATGAGAATTACTTTAATTGCCTTGGGTTTTAATAAGATCGATCTGGCTTTACATTATACTAGCTATTACTCTCGGCTTCGCCCGGGTGTCCAACTGGGAATAACTAAGAGCTGGGATGGACTTGAAGCTCTCAAGTTATATCTTTTTTGCAACATATTTCAATGTTCCTTGGTTCCTATTGGCCGTAGCGTGATGTAATATAGTCTATAAATAACCTTCCTCGATAAATATACTATCCAACGCAAAAAGTTTTTTCCTACGAAGCAGGAGTTCTGAGATTAGAGCGATCAACCAGACAAACTATTCAGTTTTATAATCTATATAGGTAAATGTCACCGTAAGATTATTTGGACAGATGTTTATTTTCGTAATCTGGATTTGAAAAATTTTAACCCTAAAGGGATGAAATAGGGGTTGAAAGTATGTATGGATTATTTAAATCGGCACTGATTTTTATTAAATTTGAAATTCAGACTCTTAAAAATATTTCATTGAACATGTGTTGCATGGCTTATTAGAATTCACCCCTTAAACTAAAAATAATTTTATAAACATATTTAATAAATATTTCACTTACTTCAACTGTACCAGTTGAAGTAAGTGAAACCGCCCAGGTCAACTAGTCTTAGTATAAATCTTAATAAAATTAACAACAAAATAAATAACAATAATCTTATATTTTATTTTGTATTGTTGTATTTAGGCAAGACATTAATTACACTAGCGCTTGGCAATTTTCCTTAAACCGCAGGTCAAGATCACTTTTTATTTAACAGTTAAATGCTGTGACGTAGTCTTAAAAACATTTTTTTTTATTGCCTATAAAAATATTTAAATATGGCTTAAAATTATGCATCTTCGTTATTTATCTGGCTTACTGGGTAGACAGAAAAAAAATGTGTTAAAAAAATCATTCATGATCATTGCGTTCAATTAGGTATAGAGAAACTTAGACCTTTATCTATATGATAAATCATTGGTAGTAATACAAAATTCTCCATGCAATATTTGTTTTTTTTTTCTCTTCACGCTTTATCCCTAACGGAACAGAGAGAGCGGAGAGTCAAATGCTACATTCTCTGTATACCTCGCCTACTGTCATCAACCCGCAGTGAAATTCCCTCTGGGTGTCCTTGCTTTATCTGACCTTCCTCTAGTATCATTGATACTGTTCTCTAAGGTTAACCGAGGTCTGCTCCCCCCCCTCCCCCATAAAATATTTACGTATTTTTTAAAAAATATTTAGTACATACATGAAAATAATACATAAGTATATTGATAATAAAATAGTTTATTGTACACGTTATACGCACTAGATACTTCGTTTGAATTAAAAAGTGGTTGATATTGAGGTTAGACCTTCAACACAACCTTGACACGATAAAAATAATTTGCGTTGGCTATCTGTGTACAAGTTTCTTTTTTGTGTGTAACGAGACACTAACTAGTTATTATTTATAACTCATAAGTTTTCTGTTTTCACCATCTGGACTTAACCGGACTGGACTCTCCACCTCTCCGGCGTCACCGGAGAATTTTTAAATGTGATATACTTTATTGTAAACAATTTATTGTGCTCAGCCGGGTTTGACTCAAGATTGATTATAAAAGATGAGGTATAAAAAGTCACCTTAAATGACAATAAGGAATAGTTTCCTCCCTTAAGTGATACATGTTTAACTTTTAAGTAGTATTATTATTTTTTTAATATAGGAAAGACGTAAGAAGAGAATCTTATTTAATTTAAATGAATAAGCTGCCTTTGTTAATAATGTTTGTTGAGTTTATGTCGTTATTCTCGCATCTTACCGTTCATGCAAAGATTTTGGACTACATCGTTATGAATTTGTTATGATTTTTTGGTCGTGGTAAAAGCTTATACTTACTTTATAAAACTATAGGTACTTGAAGTTCGAGAACTCGTTGAGCTTTACCAATTTTCGGTGTGGTATCCGAGGCTTCACTTTACCCGACTAATTATTCTAGAAAAAATCTGCATGCAAAAAACAAAGATTTCCCAGAGTGGAATTTCAAATCATTAGAGCCACGTCATTTCTAAGACAATGTAAATAAATGATGTTAAAAGATACAATATTCTCATAAAAAGTATTCAATCTAATACAATGTAATCCGGCTAATTGAATTCAAAGGTATTTTACGATTTTATAAGGCGACCGTTTAAGGTAACCGTTGTCTATTCGTAGATGAAAAGTTCAAAGCAATTTTACCATTATAACAGTATAAACGTTTGATATAACGTTAACCGTATAGGTGACGCTTGTATTTCACCTTGTATTATTATTATATTTTAGATTTTTTTATTAATAGGATATAATACTATGTTGTTTAGTATCTCTGTATAGTTATGCAGAGTGTTCGACACTCTGTTCCCATTACGACACTTTGGTTCCCCATTCGGAGCCGAATTGTGTTTGGTATGTCAACATACAATGTCAAATATAATTATATAGGGTAGGAAAATAAAATATCTTTAATTCCAGAATTAAAATTTCCATTAGGAGTTTACAATTGGTATATAGATTATTAATAAAATTTTATAACTATTACACGTAATATCAACAATCATCTCGCATTTTTCGTTTTTTCGTTAATTCTATTTTCGATGATGGCGATTGGAATATTTTGAGATCTTTATTGCTGTGCCATAAATGAATAATAAAAAGGTTAATCTACACTCATACTTGATTTTCTTTTTTAAATATTTAATACTTTTTTGTATATAGCCAAAGTGCATATATGTGTATGTCCAGTGTCATTTCGTGAATAATAATTAGTGCTACAAATTTTCATATTTTTTTTATTATTCAAGATTTTTTAGTATATTACATTGTTATAATATAAGCTTGTCTTAAATAAAAAACGATTGTTAATATACCTTTAAAACCATGATTTTAAATAATAATTTGAAACAACTTATTATGGTATTTTTGTTTAGTTACTGTATCTTGGCTTATTTAAATCAACTACTTATTCTCTAATCATTTTATTACAGGTTCGGTGTCTGGCGGTGGGCAATGGACCCGCGCACCGCCCGCGCCTCCCCCGGGTGCCGTGGGCGTGGGGGTTGGTAGCGGGGTATCTATAAGCAATGTCCCCTCGCGGGGCAGGCGGCCCGCCCAGAGGCATGCTTCAGCCTCTTCGGCCATGCAGATGCCGCACGCTGGCATATCAGCTGCAGCAGTACAGGCGCTGTCCAACGGGTGGCCCGGATCGTTAACGCAAGCGCAAACGCAACAAGTGTTGAGGCTAGCGCAGGTTCGTTTATATAGTTAATTGTGTAAAAGAATATATTATTAAGCCTGGTAGGTAGATAATCTTGTGTTAAGAATCTATTTTCTATCAGTTTTAAATACATTGTGTTTCTGGACTGGGCAAAAGGAAATTAATTTAAAGTATAATCATTTTTCAATTTAGCTTGTTTCCCTTATTTATAGAAAAATCGCATTAACTAAATTTTATTGGTCGTATTATATAGTAAAATATTATTTCATTACATGTTAATTATATGTCAATGGCAATTCATTAAGGTTCTTGTTTATAGGCGGAAACAAGAGAGATATATTGAATGTACATAATATTGTACAGGTTAAGTAATGATTCGTAATGTTTATTTTAACTATTCAATATTCGTCGTTATTTTTTTTATTAGTATAACTTTTTTAATTTATACAGATTTTGTATTTACATTCTTAAAAACATACCAACTGCCATTAACATTAATAGAGACGCATATGGTTGTAAGTTTGTATCTATATTATAGATGTCTCAGTCCGATTACACTGTGTGCCGATGCTTCCTGTATATCCCAATGCATATTAAAAATTGCAGGAAATGGGGAGCCTAAACATACATTTACTGTTTTTAAATTATATATAAAATGTAACAATATTGTTTTGTGATAGGTTGCCATATTTAAAGCCTTAAAAATAAGTCAACCTGTGTAAAAATAGCTAATAACATTTCATAGGCCCAAGTGGCTGCGCAGGCGCAGGCCGCGGCGCGCTACAGCAACGCCATGGCCGCGGCGGCCTCTCTCCCCCAGCACAGGTCACAGCACAGTAGAAATGTACAGGTATGGTTATTACTTAAATTATTTTTCTTGTCTTTTTTTCAACCGACTTTCGTAAGGTGGAGATTATTTTGTTTATAATAGAAGAATATGTAGAGAATTTTAGTTTAAATTGGACTGGAATAAATGTTTATATGATGATAGGTTTATTAATACTATAAGTATTATCTATTAGGCTATTTGGAATTTATACCCGGACTAGCGGCCCTCTCGCGGTTTCACTCGCGTGAACTATGTTATTATTAATTTCTGTCTCCATGGCTACGTCCTAGTGACGTCTATGCGAAATTTGAGACTCCTAGCATTTAGTAACGAATGACAAAGACAAATTAGTAACGAAGTTTCATACAAACTTTCAACCCCAAAAACAACCCCTTAGAAGTCGAATATTACAAATTCCCGTCTTAGCGAGCACCTACGTCCTATAAGTAACTCCTATGCAAAATTTGAGATTCCTAGCACATGTAGTTTCTGAGATTTCGTGATAAGTGAGTGACCTTTCGATTTTATATATATAGATAACCGCGTGATTACTTAATTATTATTAATAAATAAAAAACAATAATACTATACGTCAATTGTACGATAAGACTATTATACACATTTTTATACTTGTTGTTTAAAACTTTTGAGTACAATTTAGTTAGAAAAAAGTAACGTTGAAATTTTACTCGTTATTTCGAACTTTCGAATACTATAAAAGTATTTGCGGTGTTGAGCTTCAGCAGAATTTGGCTGAAAGTGTGCAACAGAAATGTCATTACACTAGGTGTTCATCTGCCTAGCGTGCTATGTGCGGGATACAGCGTGAAACTAAGAAAAAGTATTCTAGGAGATCAATTCCGAAAAATAAAGTCCCAGTATATGAAATAAGACCCGCAGTATATTATTAACAGTATTAATATATCACTTTCAACCTATTTACAATATTTACTTTGTTTCATTGCTGTGCTCTATAAGCTAATATATACACACATTTATTGCTAGTATTCATTTAAGAGTTACGTAGGCTACACTTGAGTGTTTACATTATGATAATAATATGATGTGCAAAATTTTAATTTCTTGATATCTTTTATTAATAATTCGTTTTATTATTATGTTCGCCCCCTGTATAGATTTAAGTTTATGTGGCCAAAATAAATTATTAAGTGTTTTTTTTGCTTATGCATGTATATCTAATATAAATATCCTACATATATCTGAATTGTAGAACTAATGTAAATTCCATGTTACGACCTTATAACTCAGTGCGTATTTGTTATATAGGAAAAGAAATTGTTTCTACAAGGTATAGAACGTGTAGGTCACAAGTTTATTCCCCATTATTTATTTTTTAAATAATTTATTAACTTTTTTTTCATTACCGTTTCAAATGTCATAAAAGGCAATTATAATCTTGACCTTTTCATTACCGTGTCGTACAAACATTTTAAATTGAACGTAGTGTAAAAATACTCCGTTCTCTCAATTATTAACTTCAAGACCCTAAATATATATAAAATAGCGTATGCATTTAGGTGAACCATGTCTGTTATCGTTTATTCCAGTTTTCCAACAGTGCAATTACAATGGCGATGGGTCAGCAGCCACCCCCACCTCTAGTGAGGAGTACGGCCAACACCTCTACTATGAAGTGAGCAATTATTATTTATATTAGTCTTGTTTTATTAAAAATAATAACAATAATAATAATAATTAACAAAAAAATATATTCGCGGTTTAGGATCACCCTCTATATATGTATGTCGAGTGTAAATACAATTGGCAAACAGGAAAACTTGATTAAACAGTACAGCGTTTTGTACACTGTGGTTATAAATTATTTTTTTGTTTTATTTTTTATTATTTCTCCCTATATTTATGTATGTGTTTTTAGTTTTGTTTTAATTTACTAATTTTATTTGTTCTTGTCCAAGGATTAAGGAAATTAGTAGTGAGTGGGCGTAGATTAGATAAGCTTTAGTTAGGTATTGAAAAGTTTAAGTTTATATTGCGTAATGTCTTATTAGTATATGTATTGTGTATTTTATTACTGTTTGTTTGATATATTCCTCTTATTTGCATGATATATGTATAGAGGGTGTTTGTTAGTTAGTGTCCAATCGCCATTGTCTTGTCACTGCTTTTGTTTTGTTAAATGAAAGTCTTAGTGATGAAATTGAATGGAAGTCATAGTTTTTAAGTAATCAAAGTTAATAAATAATATTTGGGTATTGTAATATGTTTTATTTTAAATTCAATGAATATTTTTTCGTTAGAAGACGTCAGTAGATACGTTGACGTCATTGAAAATGCTGTTTTGCAATTCGGGTTTTCCGTTAAGCGTTAGTTTTATTGGTGTTAGAGGTTTTTAATACCTAAAACTAATACATAAAAAGTTCTTTTAATGTACATAATTGTGTTTTCATTACCTATTTTATAATTAAGGAAATCCCAATTAACAAAGAGTTAGGGAAAAAAAATAATATAAAAATAATACTTAGAATAATTAAACCTAGGTCTGTAAACTAAAGAATTTTGACAATATTAATTTATAGATATCTCATTATTATTCAGGTAATCAAATCCATAGTTTTGTATCTTATCGATAAGGTTAGTTAGGTTAGTGACTTACGGACTTAGTGCCTTACGGGCCTAGTGACTCGGTGACTCTATCTAGTGTCTTGTTCCAGTTCGCCGCAAGTGAGTGGGACCCTGAATGGCCACTCAACCTCTCACAGCGTGGACACGCGCAAAAGGCTCACGCCAATACCAGACATCAGTATCAATGGCAACCATACGCCGTATAAGGTTGGTATTTTTTTACTTTTAGCTTTACGCTGCTTGTTAGTGTTTTTTATTTTATGTATTTAGAAATATAATAATACAACAAAGATAATTACTAATTTACTTGTGAAGTCAAGAGTATTTGAAAATATGGCATTTATAAAAAATATATATTGACGCTTTTATCCATATTTATTTATTTCACTTTCTTACTGTACATATTCGCATATGTATAGTAAGAAAGTGAATAGATACTCTAATGACAAGATATTTTTTTTCTCACTAAGGGTAGTTCAGAGCTTTGGCTTGCTAGTAGAGTAAAAGTGATAAAAGTTTTTCGCTTGATCGCTTTTGTCAGTGCCTATGTCTGACGTTTTTATGTGTTTTTGTGATTTATTCTTAACATTATTTTGTACGATTTTCCTTTTGCAACCTAAATCTGTTAAACAAATATTTAGCTTCTAAATAATTTCACCATTTTGAATTGTTAAAATGTTGTTAATTGAAACTAAATATTTGCTCAACAGACATTAACAATTATCAAATAGACTACAATTAACAATATGCAATAACTCTTGTAGGTGCAAAAAGCAGTAGTAGAGAACACAATGGTCCCCTGTATCAACGCCAAGCCGTACCAGTACGCTGAACTCCTCATGACTCTCCCGGACCTGGCTAGCCACTTTTTCCCCAGGGTTCCGTTGACTACTTGCAGAGCAATGCTCGATGCTCTCGGATTGACTCTGTTTAGACCTAATGCGTGAGTGTTTTATTGTTTTTATATTAGGTGTTACATACTAGTCTTGGCCTAATCGGGAGGAAAGTAATCAAAAGTAAGAGAATAATAAAAAGTAAGAAATAATTTTTAAAATCTATATTCAGGGTGGCCTTACTGTACTTTATTTTAATTCATTGAGAAGAGAGTTGAGTGCTAGCTTCCCATTACCCCGCATATAACACTCTAGGCGAAAAGAACCTGAGAACCTAGTGTCAAGACAGTTTGTTTCTCTCAACACAATTCCATTACCCACTTTTCGCCAAATCTTTGCATTGTCTATTAAGTGGCAGAACTCAACATAAAAATAACTAATTCTCAACCAACATAAATAATTAATTATTTAATTCCTTTCTTCCCATTCCAGAACCCAACTCCAAGTGCTCCGCAACTCTGGCAAGTGCAAATCGGCAGCAGCTGGCGACAACAATATGGCATTGGTTCAGATCCGGGATGTGATGCAGCATATGCCACAGTTCAAGTACATGATGAGGTCAGGGTTGGGAGATGAGGCACCACACCAACCCCCAAGACCTGCGCATGCGCCCCCGTCATCACATGCCAAGAGGGCGAGAGCGAATTGATGGAAATTATTGATAATATTCTTGTATATAGATGTGGAAGGCCTTTAGAATAATAGAAAAATAGAAAAGCAAGAAGTATTGGTTACAATCTATGTCGCTAAATGCATGCATGCACAGCCATGCAGCTTATGCCACAGTTCAAATGCACGATGAGGTCAATTGGGTTAGGCTTTCTGAACTTTTACTCATAGTTTACTTTGGAAGAACATAATCAAAAATAAGTTGCTGACTTTTGATAAAAAATTCAAACGATTCATTGAAATGAATGTAGGTTGAATGTGAAGATTTCGTAAGGGAATCTTGTATATGTTGCATTTATGAAGAAAGCATGTCAAGATTTTTTAATACTTTAAATATCTTTATTTGGGAAGTGTATAATTATTATTAAATTCCAATAATTTCCTTCTACAAGAAAGCTATATACTTATTATATAAGGAGGATATAAAAATATATTTGAAATTTCATTTGGGGATCTGTGTGTTATCTACTTAAACACTGATAGTGAGATGTGGACTCTTAAACTTATAATGTAAAAAAATATTATTGTTAGTTAATATTTTGTATTGTGGTTACACTGCCATGATTCTTTGTGAGTTTGATCGCGCAAAATGAACGCGAAAAGTGCTCGAAGTTAATTATAATTAGTATCATCACAAATGTTAAAATTAAGTCGACGTTGTGTCTGTAAACGCGATGGTTGTGGGTTCGATTCCCACTCAGGGGTATGAATTATCTTCAATTGCTCGCTCTGGTAACAAGACAAAGCGCAGAGTTAAGTTCCAAAGCTCAATACGTGATGTCTCATAAATTGAGTCGTGCGTGGGGAACGTAGTGTCTGAGCACTGGGTTCCCTCTGCCTAACCTGCTATGCGAGATACAGCGTGAAGCCGTAAAAAAAAGTTAAAATGAATGGAACTTATGTTCAGGTCAATTTCTATATATATTGTTGTATAAAATATATGTTTGTACATTGTACATACATTGTAAATCGCAGATCTAATTTAATACAATCTATAATAACTATTTAATAGAAGACTGAGAATTTTATTTTTAATTATTTCTTAGATCGAAAACTATTGATGTTGTGTACGTTTAGATTTTTTAGTTGGTTTCAGTTGAATGTGTTTTGGAAATTTTATGTACAATTTAATGTGTATATATAATTTTAGTGTCGTATTTCGGTCTCATCGTAAAATATATATAGAGTTGAAAGTTCTTAATATTAATGTACTGTTTTGTTTTGTTAACCATATTATAAGTCATGAAATAATGTATAAAATATGTTGGTTTATAAAAAATAAGTATGTGTTAAAGATAAATTGCCATTTGTATTTTATATACAGATAAAGGTGGTTATTTTATTTGAGATACACTTAAGCAGCAGTAAATAACGAAAACCAGCACATTAGAAACTCAATTATCCAAACTCAATTGTTATTGTTCATATCTATTTACTTGAGTAATTGTTTGGAATAATACAAATTTCAAAAATATTTGGGGTTTAAATTATGAAACAAAATATATGTTCATAAATATGATTTTGTATATATTTTTAATATTTATAGTTATATTATTACTGATACTTTTTTTTCATAATTCATGTACCCCGCCCAGTCGGTAGTTCGGATAATATCGAATATATAAGTGAAGGCCGGATAGTAGAGTTTCCACTGTAATAAAATTATCTTACACTGTCGTCAGTAATTTCAAAATAAAAACTATAAACTTCATCATTTTTGAAAATGTTATATTTTGTTATTTTTCACATGCTTTTAAATTTCTTAACTCTATATATATTTTTAAGTATTATAAATACTGTTAGTGTTGCTATCGCTAAAAAGACATTTATATACTAAATTAAAATGTACGCTGTATTTGTATAAAATACGCTTGAAAATTATCATCACAAAAAAATCACAACTAATTTTATTATACAGTTTTGGTTAATTTTAATAAAATTTAATTCTTATAAGTCAAGTTGCACATATATTATTAATTTCTAATGAACTATTTTTTTCAAAGTAAAAGAGTGTGACTTTTGCAGAGATGCGAAAATATTGTAGTGATATGAAACTTTGACCACAAAGATTTATAATAGATTATACATTATAGTAATTATAAATTGTAATTGTAGCTATAATCAAAGCAAAAAATATAAAACTTTTGTCATTGCTGTGAATTTGTATATGTAATGTTTGCAGTAAAGCAATTGGTGCGTTAAAGCCCTTAGTTGCTTGTGTAATAAATAGGTCAGGAACTATTTCTTTTAATATTAGTTAATTTATTAAACAGTCTCCTAAAAATAATTATTATTAATGTTTGGTTATAATGAAACTTATTGATTTAGTGATATAATAAAAAAAAACAACAGATTAGATGAAAATGTGTAATCAAATTTATTTAATATTATTCTTTTCATTTAATTTATTAATGTGTTCCTGATCTTACCAGTGAAAAGTATTGAATAGTTTATTTTAATGTAAGTTCACAATTAGATGAATTTAGAACTGGTTCCTATAGCTAGCTAGCATGGACTCATTCAAGACTTCTAGAATACATTGTTTGTTTCTTGTATTAATAATAAGTATGTACATTATAGTAAAATATAAATGTATATAAAATATTTCATTTCTTAATTTATTTTATATTAAAGTTATATTAAAATAAACATTTTACCAGTATGCAATCTGTAAATAAATAATAGTGCCTATTTCTAGGGTGCATGATTCAAATAACATTCCCACTTATAGAATGAAGTCTTGAGTAGTAGCCATTACGTTTGGATATGTCTGAATTAGATTGATACCTACCACAATTTTATTTATTTTGGTATAAGTTATATGTAATTGCGACGAGTTTTTTTTAAAAACTTGAAGCATCACTTTGCTAACAGAGCTGTGTACATTAAATGCTAAATTATTTATGTTGTAGTGTTAAGTAACAATATATAGTATTTGATATGTTATGACATTAAATCGCGATAGCTCTCCAGATTGCAGTGTTTGTAGAGTCTTTGACTCTGTATTTTAAAATAAAAGAATTCTTTATTACTCATATGTTTTTATTTCTCCGTTTGACCCTTTAAATTGTTTTGTTTTTTTAAATATTTTTTTATTTTTCACTTTTTTGTAAGGATTCATTATGATAATCATAATCATGATATACCTTTTTGAAATTCTTGTACTGATCTCTTAAATTTGATATATTATGGTATTCAGAACCAATTTTTTTTCATCAAGTCCAATGGAGTCACACTCTGCATGGTTATTTTTTTTAACATCACCTTTTTAAGAACACTTGGGCTGCTAAAACGAATGTAACGATACTTCAATTATGTAAATCCGTTCAGCGGTTCTGGAGATATGAGATAATAAAGAATATTACATACATACAAAATAAGCGCGAAAAACAACCCTTCGTTAGCGGTTGGGAATAAAAAATGGTGGTACATTGAGGGCATTATAACGCAATGTATAATTATCATCACCTTCACGCTGTATCCCGCACACAGCAATATAAGATAGAGTTAAGTTAACATATAGTGTTAAGACACTCCGTTCCTCACTTTCTGCCGAATTTTGGAGGCATTACCTGTTCAATGGCTCGACACCAGAGCGAAAAGTGGAAATATAAACGTAAATAAATACTTCACTTCCTCGGGTGGAGATCGAACCCACAACCATCGCGTTACAGTCACACCCTTGTGCCGCTGCGCCATAATATCTAACATATATCCATACCTATATTATAAATTCGAAAGTAACTCTGTCTGTCTGTCTGTCTGTCTTTTACGCAGTCAGGGCCAAACAGCTAATTTAATTGTGATAAAATACTCATATAGAGATACTTGAGGGTCTCGGGATGAACATAGTATGCTTTTTTTTTCTCATATTTGTAATATTTTTGATATATACCAATATATTAAAATACTTATTAATTTGACATGCAATTTATTCCGCCATCTTAATAACAACCGTCGTTGCTAAGCAACGATTTGCAAAGTTTGTTGTTAGAAAATGTCACCCAAAATGAACTTGCTTAATGCATCTCTCTATTGAAAACTGAAAATAATTTCATAAATATATTTAATAAATATTCGTATAGTTCAAGCGGGCGTAACCGCATTCGGGTCCACTAGTATATATATATAATAATATCGAACGTCAAAGACAACTTTGTGGCAGAATTACTTAATTCGAGGTTCGATCCCCGTATGGCGGATGTTTAAATTATTTTTTGGCTAGGCAAAGCTTCCCCCATTAAAAATTTAATATTATAAATTGCTTAATCAATATCTCGAAAATAGAGCTGGATTAGACTGGAGATTCCTAACACTACGAGTGGGTTTCTCTATCTATTCTGCTTTATTCGGGAATTGAAATAAGAAATGAAAAATGGTTTATGTAAAAATAATAACAACTCAGTTCCGTGTTGTAAATAATTGTAATCTGTCTGTTTTTGCTATTTTCTAACTTAAGTTGGAGATAATATATAAGAAAGTATTTACTTTCTGACTTCAGTAAATTGTGTGTGTTTTAACTTAAATAAGTATAAAAAAACAAATAATAATATATGTAGGCTGTATAGTTAAAATCGTTTGCTTCATATCTATGGCAACCGAACTGTCATATGACATCGATTTTATTTATTCTCTGTAGCACCGTGTCAAGTGCAAACAGGATAATTTATATTTTTTATTTGCTATTTAAAGTTTTAAATAAAACTAATTACATTTTTTCTTGACATTATTGTAAAAGTGGCGCAAACGATGGATACTGTTATTGGATCATGCTTTGGTCATTTCACTTGACTTTTTCTAATAATTATATTCATTAAAATACTAATTTCTTTAATATTAGAGTAAAACACTGTAATCTATTCATATTTAAATCTTGATATGGTCAAAATATTATCTTTGTTAGGTTATTGTATAGTATTATTCTATTGTAACATAATATAACAATTAAGATGAGTATTCAAGTATGTAGGGATACATCTGACGCTGTGGCGCTGTACTTGCCGCAACGTTTGTATCTTAAATCGTTTGCAAAGCTTAACATTTCTGTTCAGCTTCCCCCGCACAAGGTACATGGCAAGTCCATTTCCAATTGGGAATTGATGGAGAAACTGCGGAAAATGATCCAACCTGACAGTTTCTCAGTATTGAAAGTTTCAAAGCATAGTTCTGAAGTGATAAGATTCGATGCGGAATTGGAAAATCGTCAAAAATTAGATCGTGTGTTAAGTCGTTTAGATGACAGAATCATACATTTAAATGACTATCCCGATTCTCTGAAAATAAAAGTTTCTGAAGCCAAGTCAGATTTTCCGAGTCGACATTCCTGGGATTCGTTTTTTCGCGATGCAACCGACATGGATGAGATGAAACCAGGGGAGAGGCCTGATACCATACACATAAAGTATTTACCAATTCGTTGGTTTGTGTACAATGGTGAAAGAGACGATGATGCTCCTCCTTCCGAAACTTTATTTAAGAAAATATTTGAAAAGTATGGGTCAGTGAGACAGATAGATGTGCCAGTGGCTGATCCCTTCAGGATGCAGATGAAAACCTACATGAGAGGTATAACAATACCACATCAGGAAGGAAATCTTTATTTTGAGGGTTATGTGCAATTTAGTGAATATGCCAGTTTTGTGCGTTGCATGGATTCATTACGAGGTCGAAAGTTGTTAAGGAAAAATGATGATATAGCCGAGTGGTGCAGCATTAAAGTTGACTTTGATAAAAGTAAGCACATGACAGATGCTGCAGTAAAGAGAAGAGCTATTGTCCGGGAAAGGCTAGCAGCCAGGCAAAGAGTCAAGGAGGAAGAAGAGAAACAAGAAAAGGAGAAAATTGCTAAAAGGGAGGCTAGAGAAAGGTAATTATTAAGTCATTTTCAATTTCATGCTTTTTTTCAGCTAGCAGGGTAGGGGACTTACAGTTAAGACATTCCATTCTTTATTTCTATGAAATATTTTGAGGCCCAGAAATGAATTATTGAAAATAAAATAAAAATAATTTATTTATCATTTACCTAATTATAACTATTCCCTGAGTGGAATTTGAACCTGCAATAATTTACTGTCAGATGTTGCACTGTTCTGTGACAATGAAAATACATAAGATTTTTTCATATTTTATATTTTTTATTTTTAGTGCCAGCCATGTGCTCAAGTCTAATTATTTTTAATGTGTTCTCATACAATTTCATTATGATTTTATAAACTTTTTTAAAATATGATTAGGCTCATTGTATTGCAGACAAAAAGAAATAGTCTCACGATTTATTTTTAAATCTTTAAGACAAAAAGTTGAGCATCATGAGAAGGAGAAGCTAGTGAAGATGCGAGAAAGGGAAGAGAGACGTAAGAAAAAGCAACTTGCGAAGTTAATGGAACGGGAGGATGTGGATCTGAACAGAAAAGTAGCTGAAGAACAAAGAAAACTACTGAAAAGTCAAAAGAAATTGCAAGCTGTACGACTGATTGATGAATTATTTAAGAGATTAGAGGTAATTTTGAGTGTATTATAAATACCCATTTTTTTATGTTTGAAATATTTTATGTCATGTAGAAAGCTGAAGTAGTTCATATATAAAAATACTTGTAACTACTTTAAAAATGTTGTATTATCTTGAATAATGCTAATCCTTTTTTTTGTTATTGCGAGGAAATTCCTTATTACTCTCTTCTACTCCCTTCTACTTATGTGGGACTCATGGACCGATGTGGGCAGATATAGGTATAGCACCTCCTGTGTGACACTAGCCCAGGTTACATGTGCCAAAAAGTTCTTCCATGAACCCATGTTTATGTATATTTTAAAATATAATTTCATTTATTTTCAGCTTCGCCCTGAGCTCCAGAAAAATGGAACCAAACCTGAGCGTTATTACAAAGCTAGTGACAGAATAGCGAGGCAAAGAATAGTAGAGAATTTCAAGAAGAAACAAGAGAAAGAACTAGAGGAACAGAGGGAGAGATTAAAACATGCATTAGATGGTAACTATAGACTCATTGACCACACTGTAGTGATGTTTTAATTGAATGGAAACCATTTATGCTGGAACAAATCCCTTTGAATAAATGTTTAGACCTAAGTTATAAGATCCTACAATATATTCTATAGAGACCTAAGTCTATAAGAATGTATAGGCAAGACATTTAAATTTTCGTATACTTACTCTGATGAAGATAAAGTGTGGTATTAGGTTCCACCATTCAACACATAATAATTCTAGAAAATAGGTGGAAAATGGGGAATATTATACTATGAATAATAGTAATATGTATAGTGTAAATAAAAAATGACACGAACAAACAATTGAATTATTTATAAAAATAGCCATTTGATTATTACAGGTCGTATCATAATTCGTTCTGCATTAGAAACTAAGAAGCCTAAACGCGACTCCATCAGTTCCATATCAGATGATGACAAGGACTTAAAGCGTATTAAGACTGAACACCCATCACCAGAGAGGGAACCTGTTTATAATAAAAATCCAGGTAAATTTACGAATAGATAGAAACATATTGATCACATATCATTAGGAAATAACACTCCGTTCCCCACTCACTGCCGAATTCTGGAGGCATTGCATATTGAGTGGCAGAATTTACCCTTTGAAATTTTTTAATATTTCACTTCCTCAAGTGGGAATTGAACCCACAACCGTCGTATTACAGTCCCACAACCATGTGCCGCTGCGCCACGACGGCCGCATGTATATTTATCAAACCTTAAGTAAGGAACTCTTAAGTACATATAACAATTTTCTAGATAACATTTCTATATACATATATGTACAAACCTGAAGATTTTGTTTGGCTGAATGCTCTAACCTCAGAAACTGCTGGTTAGAAACCAAATATTCTTTTTGTCTTGTATAGTTAATTAGTTCATTTATTGAAAGCCCTCAGGCTGTATTACGTCACGTTAATCTTTCAATGTACTTGCATTTCAACATGCAGGCACTGTTAAAATAAGTTAATTTTTGAGAATATCTTTTTCACAAATATTATTATATTATATTAAATTTAATAATGTTATTAATTTTGTTTTTAGTTTCAGGCCTATACTATCCAAATCCATATGGCTTTGGCTACCCGTTTCCCGCACCGCACGGATATCCGTTCCCGCAAAGTATGAGTATCACTTTCTTTTTTATTTTTTTTAGGTTTACGAGGTATAGCAGAAGGTAGAAGGAGTCTGGGTACCTAGTGTTAGAACACTCTGTTTCCATTAAGACACTTTTTTTCCACATACACAAGCGTGCGACTGTAAACGCGACGGTTGTGAGGTCGATTCTTACTCGCGGTAATGAAATGTTTAATATTGTCATTTCCTCGCTAGTAACGTGGCAAAGCGTGGCGTTTAAACATACAATGCTTCGAAACTTAGCGGCGGAAAGCGAGAAGCGAGAGAGTCATAACACTAAGTTTCTTCTGCCTTCCTTGCTTTATGTGGAAGGCAGTGTGAAGCAATTTTTTTTTAATTGTACTGTAAGCGATTTAGCGCGAGTTTGGGGCGTATTTTCAAGGATGGCACTTTAAATTATCTTTTAATAATATTTTTATTTCATCAAATTTACACTTAGGCTTCTTTGCTTTTATTTCTTGAACAGATAAAAAACGAGAAAAAAAAGCTTAAATCGAATGTTTGAATACAAATATAAATTATTGGCAGTATTTGTAAAAAACGTTGTACAAAATTAATTTATGTTAGAACTTTCACTTCTTGAAATTTTTTCTTTTAATGGAAAAGTTCTGACGTTTCATTTGATAACAGTATCTTGACACTAGGTGTCCTCTACAATTCATGAAACTCAACATAACAAAACTTTTAGCTTCCCTCCACTACCCCTACCAAGTGCGGGGGTGGTACGCGGGTGAAGGCCACGTGAGGCGCCCTCGCGGTCGCGGTCGCGCTCGTGGTAGGGGCCGCCTGCCCTACTTCGACGGGCCTGACGCCACGCACCAGTATTACCAGTCAGTATTTCTTTATTTACTCAATAATTTATTTACTAATGTTTTTTTTGGTTCACGCTGTATGTGCGCGTACATACAGGTAGGCACGAGGATCCTAAGAACCTAGCGTTAAGTCACTCCGTTCCCGTTCTGCAATTTTCGCCGCATTCTGGAAGTATTGCGTGTTGAGTAGAGGAACTTAACGGCGCGCTCGGTGTCGTTACCAGAGCGAGGAAATGACAATATTCAATATTTCATTTCCTCGAGTGGGAATCGAACCCACAACTTGTCTCGTTTATAGTCACACGCTATGAACGTGCCCCTGGGCCATGACAAATGTTATATATCAATGATTTATTGTAATATCTTGAATGCTTCCAGAATGCATTGAAAAATTGGGAAAGGAGTGTCTTAACACTAGGCTCCCTCTGCCTACCCTGCTGCGTGAAGCAGATAAAAATCAAAAAAATACATATTTAATATGACAACTATTATTAGTTACAAATAATATCATACCCTCACAGATATTTCAAGAAACTAAACGAAGCGGATCACCGTAACGAGCACGACAACAGATCTCGTTCCCGTTCCCATTCACGTCGACGTTCCTATTCCCGTTCTCGTTCTCGATCCCGTTCCGTTCCCGGCGGCGTTCTTACTCGCGTTCCCGTTCCCGGTCCCGTAGCAGGAGATCGAGAAGTAAGCGGTCAAGGAGTAGAAATAGATATTCTAGATCGAGAAGTAGAAGGTCTAGGTAAATGTTTTTTTTTTATTGAAATCGGTTTCTGGTTGATGGGCGGGACTCAAAGCAGAGTTTTTGCCTCGTTACTGGAGCGAGGAAACGGATATTATTTTATTCCCCCAGGTGGGAATCGAACTCACAACCGACGCATTTATATGTTACGGTCTCTAATTTATATGTTCACGCTGTATCCCATATACAGCATTGTAGGCAGAGGGAACCTTAGTTAAAACATTATGTTCCTCATTTTCCGGCGAATTTTTCGAGTAATTCAATACCGCGCTTTTTTGCCTTGGTACCAGAGCGAAGAAATGAAAATATTACGAAATAATCATTAGTTCTTTTGAGTGGGGATTGAACTCACAATCGTCGCGTAACAGTCCCACCCTTGTACCCCTGCGCTACGTCGACTTCCAACACGAAAATAAACATTCCCATGAGTGCGATTTGAACCTGTAATTATTGTCTGTAATCACAAATTCTCATTCCGTTGCTATGGCCTAAAGAATTAATGGTGATTACTTCTCTTATCCTGATAGTTATCGAAAACCTTGTCTTAATATTGATTGATTAATTGATGTAATATTTGTGGGTAATTTTGAATTTTGTTCTTTTTTTTTAAATATTTTTTTATCATTCTAATCTATAGTGTTGCTAAACGTCTGTTGATGATAATTATTATATTTTAATGAAAATATATCAGTAATAATAATTAATATCTAACATTAGATACTAAATATATTTATATTCAATTGCATGGTTTATTTTGTTATTATAGTCCAATCTCAGACCGTCTCGGAACCAACAATGAGTCGTGACTGGTGCTATAGTATGAATCCTCCCTTACATATATGCGATAATCTCATAAAGGACTCGGTTATATTTTTAATTGTCACTATATTATTTTATAATGTAAATAATAAGATAAATAAATTATTAATTATTTGTATAGATCGCGCAGTCGTTCCAATTCAAAATCACGGAGACGATCAAAGTCAAAGAATCGAAGGTCCAGAACAAAATCGAGGTCTAGATCTCGGAATCGAACCCCATCCCTTTCAGTCAATATACAAAATGACAGTCAAACACATAGTAGCAAGGTCCTGTCACCAGACGCTATGAGGAAGCAAAGGTCTAAGAGCTGGTCACTACCTAAGGAGGGAGAAGGAGAGTCTTGGACGAAGGATTAATTCTTAAAATGTTGTACAGTTGATAATAAATAAAAAAATAAGAAAAAAATGGCGTTAGAAAGTAAACGTTTTAGTTATATTTTTTTTTGTTGGATCAGATTGCAGAATATTCTTATTTTGAAGAACAAAACACACCTAACAGTATATCTACAAACAGATGTTAATCTGTCACTGAATATTAGGAGGTGAGGTCGAAAAGATCCTAGTGCTGGTCACTGCCTGAGGAGGAAGAGAATCTTGGGCAAAATATTAAAATTATTCTACTTATTGTAATAAAACTCATACATATATAATAAAAGAATATTGGCAATAAATGTTCTTTTTTGTAAAAAAATCATTCTAATTGATTACTCACAACACAGGGAAAGGGTAAGCTGCTATATGCGAGATACAGCGTGATGCTAAATACAATTAAGACATTGTAATATTGGTGTTTTAAAAAAAGCCAATTTACATGTAGGTATACTCACCCAATCATTATAACACATGTGTTATTGTCATTGTTTAAACGCATATTGTGTTCTTTAATTTTACATGCATTTTCAATATAATTTTACACATGTGTACAAATATTGTAAATCAGATTAAATCAATACAGTATTCTACTGTGTCATTTAAAACATTTTTAATCTTATCTATTTGGTATTTTATCTGTGAAATTTACAGGTTTATCATTTTTAAAAATTAAACAAATCAAAAATAAAATTAAATAAAAAAAAATCTATAAAATATTTAATTTTTATAGATTTTTTTTAAATGAACAGCAAGATATCTTGACATTTACTTCTCGAAAATACTCTTCTGAATCTATCTATGCTGACATTATAATAGTTGTTTAAAATTTGAAATTGATTGATTGATTTTTTTTATTTTTAAGAAGCTGTCAAAGAGGGCAGTCACAAAAGCCACAAGAGAGAAACCGTAAACGCGACTGAGGTTATGGGTTCGTTTCCCATTCTGGAAATGAAATATTTAATATTTCCATTTCTTCCTTCTGATATCGAGGCCAAAGCGCGGCGCGGCAACAAAAGTGGCAAAGCCTCGAGATTTCAGTGTAAAGTGTCTTAACACTGAAACTAAAAGCAATCATGTGTTGTGGGTATTCTAACGATAAACGGTATTTTTTTGAGTGGGAATAGAACCTACAACCTCTCGTGCATACAGTTAACGCTAGTGTCCCTGCGCCACGAGTGGCTCGACTAGCTACATATTATAATGGTTGTTTTATTTATTGGGATATTGTAAAAATCAAAACGGAAATATTATTAAGATAATAGAAAAGCATTCTATCTGATACTAATGTTGGAATTAAGATTAGATTAAGTATTGTTTTATCATTTTTAAAGTAAAGCTAATAAAGTAAATCAACGAAATTAATATTTAATAAAAAAAAACATGAAATATGGCCCTCGTGGCGCAAGGGCAATAGCGTGGTATTGTAAACGTGACGGTTGTGGATTCGGTTCCCGTTCGGGGAAGTGAATTGTTTAATATTTAAGTTTTCTCGCTTTTGAAACAAGGTAAAGCGCGGCGTTGAGTTCCGCACTTCAGCAATGAAATGGCTTTGCCTTTATATTTGCTTGGAAAGTGGGAATGTCTTAATTCTAGGTTTCCCTTGTGTGGCCAGGAACTCAAGGGCAGCGTGAAGCTGAAAGTGAAGTGAAGCAAATACGTAAGAAAAAATATAAAATAATTTGATTTTGAAGATGAATTTGCAATGCTATAATTGAAACCGAAACAGTAATATAAAGGGAATGTTGAAAATAAATGTTTTTCTATTCATGTGACTCGAATCCAAAAGCTTTCAATGCATCAGTCAAGCTTAAAAAAAAAACATTTAGCCATTCAAAAACTTGGACCTAAATGGATGCTTGCAAGGAATGAATGTTGAGTAATTATTCCACATCACTAAACTAAGCCTTTACCTTGACTAAAATTTTCTAGAAAAGTGTCACTGGGCTGAAATCCAAATACCTACTTACATTTATTAAGGTCGTTTAAATTGGTTTCTTAGTGCCTGGACTCCTTTAAAGATATATGTATATAAATATAGAAATTGTGTCTAAATAATCGTATAAATATTGTTAACAATTTTAAATTAGTTAATACTGAAAAATAAATGTCATCACAAACGTTACGGACCATGGAGTCTGTAGTGTAAGAAATAAAATATATTAAAAAACCTGGTGGTCGAGGAAAAGGGTACGTTATGAACTGTGGGTATAAATAATACTAGATTTACTTTTGTGGTGTTGTAATACAACTGATTGTTAATACAATATCTATTTAATAATATATGAAGGACATTGATATTTCCTGTTTAGTATGACAAATTATATTTTTGTTTAGTTAAACTGTAAACGTGACAGCTTATGGGTTCGATTCCCATCCCAGAAATTAAAATATTTAATATTTTCATATTCCCGCCATGGTGACGATTTGATTTCGCTACTCAAAATGCAATATTTTCAGAATTCGGTGGAAATTGATGAACGGAAGTGTTCTAATAGAGACGAATTGACTTAATACTAGGTACAGGTTCCTCTGCCTACCATGCTAGAGCTAAGTTCCTTGTTCTAAGTCCTAAGGGGGGTTAAACCTATTTTTGTTAGTACTTGAAGAGACAAGCGCTACTAACTTCAAAAATAGACCTTAGTTAAAACATGTAGGTTGCGGTTACTACTGGGCATAAGGCAGGGCTTCTTAACCTTTTGTCATTCACGACCCCATTAACGATTGCGAGTTTCTTAACGACCCCCCATACAAATATAAAAGAAAAATAAATAAATATTTTTCGATTATTTATTTATTAGGTAACAATATACATATACATATGAAAATATATCGTTTTAGAATTCGTTTTGAAACATACAAAAATCCGCCAACTCTAGTGATGTTATAAAATGGTATATATAAATATTTGATATTAAAATCTCGCGACCCCAGAATTTTGCTACGCGACCCCTTTTGGGGTCGCGACCCATAGTTTAAGAAACCCTGGTATAAGGTGAAAAAAAAAACATATTACACATTTTGACTGAGACTTAAAATTTGCGAAGTTGGACCTTGTACATACGAGTAGAGTTAAGAACTTGGCTCGACATGACATTTTTTCATGTTTATTTTTTACGTAATATTCTTATGTCTGGTTGCAGTAAAGTTATTATTACAATTATAATAAAGATTGATGATATAATGTCGACCAATTATCCTTCTTATTCATTTTAAATTATCACAGTTTTCGAGATTGTCCATACAAAATTATCCATCTATACATCGACGTTATCTCTGACGCGGGTAGTGGCGATAAAGCAATAACTAGGAGAGTTCGGTCCTGAAATTTTTAGTGACACTTTGACCACTGAAGATGAAAACTTTCGGACTCGCCCTTCTCTTCGTCGTCGCGGCCGTACAGGTAAATTTGAAAATTTTTGTCTTAAATATACAAGTGATCAGTTGAACTAAACAATCACATACTATATTTTAGTATATCTTACATAGATACTAAATTTTAATATTTTTTTGGATTACTTTAAAATGTTATATATCATGTATATAAAAGTATTATAAAAAACAATAAAAATAAATAAATAATAATGTAAATAAGTACCTTAAAATTAGAATAAGCAAATTAGTATTTGTAAATTAAAACTAGAAGAGACGCGAACATTTAGAATAAGTTAATTTGTAAATAATTATTATAAAATAGAATTAAGTTTGTAATTGAGGCAATGGTCAATAAAAAGCTTTTTTATTTTATTTTATTTATTTATTTTCATAGGATGTATAAATTTTTAAAAATTATAAAATTAGCTACTACATACAATAATATTAGTTAGAAGGAAATGGCAATTATTTTTATTAGGTAGATACTTTACGCACAGATTATATATCTTCATAATTAAATCAGATATTGTTAACAGTGTAACAACAGACTGTATACAGTAAATTATTTAGCTAGTATTTAAGTTCATAAATAAAAAAAACAAAACAAATTTAATTTTCAAGGCTATCGCGTAAAAACCTAATTTCGGTATTAATCACCGATAGCCAACGGATAAACATATTTAAAAGATACAATCGCTGTATTTATCTTATAATCACTTAATTTATCCGTATATTTATAAAATTAAAGTATTTTATATATTTTTTATCGTATTCTAACGTACAAAATGCTTAAGATATCTAAGACCTTTTTTAAATGAAAGATAATTTTAGTTTAACACGAGATAATGATACAGAGAGAGAGAGAGAGAGAGAGAGAGATGGTGGTATTGCCAAATTTGTGAGTCGACAACAAGAAAAAATTAAGAATTTGCTGTTTCAATAGCATACTCCGAAAGATAAAAAAATATTAAATTTTATAAAAGATTTGTTCACAGCAAGACTCAGGGGAAAACACTCAAATAAAACGTGTTTCGTCTACCAATAGTCATTGCTGGCAACTAGGTCTTCCATAGCTATTCCTACGCCCTAAAATACGACTTCTTAAACTTTGGTCTCGTGACCCAGTTCCTCGTGTTTTAGACGACCCCTTTTTTGAGGGCGTTCGTGTTTTAGTACTCATTATTGTACTTAGGGGATTAATAAAACTTGCTAGTTCTATATTGTGTTTTATTTCGACAATACACTTGGTCTGTACTAAAATTGTTTTTGTACTTTCAGGCTCGCAGCGCAGATGTACAGGGTAAGCAATTTTGATGTTTTTTTTTGTTCGTAGTAGAGTGAACCTGAAAATAGGTTCACTCTGTACCCCTACATCACAGCAGGGTAGATAAAGGAAACCTAGTGTTAATACACTCAGTTTTCCCATTTTCCCGCTGAATTCTGATGGCATTATATTGAACGAGTTACAGAATTCAACGACAATACAAGAGTGAACAATCAGAGTGAAGAATTAGAAATATATATTTAAATACATATTTCATTCTCTCGAGTGGGGATTGAACCACAACCAGACAACCTGTTGCATTTATACACTGTCACACTTTGTGCCGCGGTCTTCATAAAACTAATAACAAATTAATATTTTCGTTTTATCCAGTTGCATCAGGCATGCCCGCCCAGGTCGGTGAGAACCCTTGGCTCGTCCATGTGCGTCTCGCCTACTTCTTCAATGACGGAATGTTGAAGAGTTGTGTGGGATCCCTGGTCAATAACTCCTGGGTGCTCACCTCCGCTAAGTGTGTCGACCAGTAAGTTTATCACTATTTTGTAATATATTTGTATAAAAACGTTATGTTTTATATATTTTTTCAAAAATCATGACGTATACACTCCGTTTTTCTTTTAACCTGAGTTTGTTGATGGATTTAAACACTGCGGTTTATCAATATTAGGAAAAAAATATACTTAAAATAACACCCCGAGAATATAATCTAATAAGTGTTTATAGTAATTAGTAAGAGATGGTGCCGTTTAGCTCTATGATTATCAGACCACTGCTACTGATATATAATGGGTTAATAAATAATGATATACCTACAGTAGAGTACAGTCTAACGTGCTATTCTATCATAAACCAATAAATCAATTTCCTTTTTTGATATATACCATTTTTCGGTATCTGGTTATTCAATGTTAAGACACTCCGTTGCCCACTTTCCATAACATAGAGTGTTAAGCGGCGGAAATCAACGCTGCATTTTGTCTTGTTACTTGCTGGTAGTAATTACTATCATTCTAATCTAATATACTTAATTTCAATCAACTATTTCGGAAAATATTTAATATTCATTTTTTTCCAGATTCCGTTACGCCTGGCTTCGTTTCGCCGCCATCAACCCCATCTACCCCGGCCTCGTGCTCGAGACCAGGACCGCGTTCGTCAACCCCGACGACCAGATCGCTCTCATTAGCATCGACAGAGCTGTTGATTTCAGTGGTAAGTTTTATAGAAAAACAAAACTCAAAAGAAGAATAAAAAAACGGAACCTTTATAAAGTAATTTTGTTGCCATCAGTATTTCCTGGGCCAAGACCGTTTTTGTCAAGATTGCATTGCTGTATCTACTTGAAATAATATTAAATAGTCACGCGTATAGAGATCCTTTGGAGCATAAAAAGATATGAGCTTCTTAGTTAAAGTTGAAAAGATAGAAAGAAAGATTTAAAAGATAATCTATAGAACATAAATACTCGTAAAGTATCAAGTTGAAATAACAAACGAGCGAACCTTTAATTGGTGCAAAATGTACAATTTCAGTACGAAAAGAAACAGAACTGTAAAATAAAACTCTGCAGTATTCAGTTTAACTTCCATAGCAGAAGATAGTTTAAATCATTTATGACTATTAATTAAAGTTGTTTGAACAATTCAGCCGATTTCGTTACTGAAAGCCAATTTTGTTTAGTTGTTAGATTCGACCGTCCCTCATTAGATTGCAGGGTTAACTAAATTATATAACACTCTAGCCGCGTGTGAGACACACGCGGCTTCGCCCGCTTAAGCTTATTGTTATATTATAGCCAAATTATACAAAATGTAGACTGTGTTATTACGATTTATAAGCCGTAAAGTTTTATCTAAATCTGTTCAGTAGTTTTAATATTATAATAATTTAGTGGACTAATTGTTTAATGGAGGCTAGGTCAATAGAGACCTTTTGTTGTTATATTTATTGAGAATTTTTACAGCTGCCATAGGTATATGATATAGTTAGGTAAAAGAACAAATTGTAATTTGCGTAAATATTACCTAAATATTAAATGTTTCAAAGTAAGGAACTATAACATTGGATATAAGTGGAATAAAGATTGAGAGCTGAGAGAGTGTATCGTTCACAATAAGGAATATTCTTGTCAGTATATTAATTTGTTTACTTTCTACATACTATAATGATACTTATATTCGTGCTACATACAGCTGCCGTAATTTGTTTTTAATAAATACACAAATGTTTTATATTTAAATCAATTTTAATAAATAAATATATATTTTAAGTAAATATAACTTGTAATACAGACAACATCTCCCCGGTCGCTCTTCTCGGAGACAATGAAGTTCCAGCTTCGGCTAAATTCTGCGGATACAGCCCTGAAAGCGATGGTAAGTTATTACTTGTATTCTTATATTAACTCCTCCATCTGTAACTATAGTACAAGGAATTTTAAATTTAGTACTATATACTGTAATTGGTAAAAATTTTAAGCGATTTCGGTAATACAAGTATCTCGGTACTTTGTTAAATAAAGTATGATCTATCGAAGAAATTAGAATCCAGATAGAAATTGCTCGTACTTCTGTTAAGAAAATAAGAAAAGTCTAACGCTGCCGACGATTGCATATGGAGCTCCGAACCAGAATTCTTCAATGCTACATCTACCCTATTATTTTGTAAGGGAGGGAGGCATCCACCAAAAAAGAAGACAACACGTTTACTGCAGCTTGAGGTCAAAATTGACCTCATAGATTTTACGCAAAAGCGCACTATGTTACTATGCATAAAATATGAGATCGAAAAAGACCTCAACCCCACCAACTGAAAGTTCTAAAAAAATTTGTTCCGAAAAAATATGAGAATAAGATAAATAGAACACCTAGGTAATGTCTTGAAGCATGATGAATGCAGTTTGATTCCTCTCTTTATGATGGGTACAGTGGACGGGAAATTGAAAAAATCTATCCATTTACGAGTATAAGGTTTACATTCATAATCGTGAAATGAAATCAACTTCACGCTGTATCACGCATACAGCCGTGTTACATTCTCCACCGAATTTTTCGAGGCATTGCGTGTTGAGTGACTCAACTTACTCAACACCGCGAACATAAACATAATTTTTATTTATTAAGTAATTGTAAATTGAAATGAGACACTTAAAATTGAGACTTGTATAGGATATTTACTTAGTTGAAAATTTGAAACTCACTGAGTGAAGCTTATTTTGAAACTTTGTAATACAAATGTGTAACAACGCTACTGCAGATGAGAGTGCATGGATGCTGAAATGGAGACAACTTTGAGCGAGATAAACTTATTACGTGCACTTAAGTGATATTTGTTATTAGCATTGTGTATTCATAATTAGGTAATTTTATTTTTATTTTTGGATATTAAGTAAATAAATAGTGAATATTAAAAATATAAATATTTAAAATCTTCTGTTATTTACTTTTGCATATATTTTCAGTCCTCGTCGACGAAGAATTGGCTTGCTCTGAACTCTCCTTGGAATCTGACGCGAACGGCAACATCATCGGTGTTGGTGCAGCAGTCTCACCTGTAAGTATTTATTTTTATTTTTAACTTCCAAATGTGTCCCGCACATAGCAGGAATGGAACCAGAGAACATGGTTTCTGAGATATTCCGTTATCCATTAAGGCTTTACGTGTTGAGCGCCGAACTTGAACGTCGCTTCGCCCTTTTACCTAGTTACGAGCACTAGGAAATGTAAATATTTCCTTGCCCCTAGTGGGAATCGAAACCGCAACTGTCGCGTTTATATTTTTATGTTTACATAACGACGGCCTCATATAACTATTTTTATACTAATTAAAAAATATAAAATATCAAAACTACATAAAAACCTCTACAGTTTTAATATCATAAATGAAAAATATAATTTTCTATAAAAATAACGTATAACGTATTTTTTATCAGAAGTTTTAAATTAAAAAAAAAATACAAACAATGTTTTCTCATATTTTATTAAAAAGTATTTTATTAATAATATTTTGTATTGCAGCTTGACCTCGGAGCTCCTCTCGTAAAGGACGGAGTTCAAATCGGAGTCCTCGTCGACGTTAACGATAACGGCGCTGGTATGTATTCATTGCTTATATACTATTTTTATCTATTAATATTATCTTTATAGCTTCCCCATGATGAGCAGAGTAGGCAGAGGGACCTTAGATCCTGAAGAATTCTGGCAGCTTTGCGTGTCGAGTAGAAAAAATTGCCTAGTTACTAGAGCGAGCAATTGAACATATTAAGTAGTTCATTGTCCTGGGTACGAATCGCGTCATGTCGACCTCAATATTTCTTAAATATTAAATAGCTTCTATTTATGAAAGCAGACAGACACTATACAGTAAATTAGAAATAAGCTGTCCGATTTGTGTAACAACGACGTATTGGTTTTGGTCCCCAATAACTGTGATGAATGGAGGGTGTAATTGACTTCCACTATTAATTATCTTTACCTATTTTGAAAATAATTAATACAAAAATAATTAAATATAGTTAATTATATAGAGAATAGGGTTATTTATTATTTTAATGCGAAATTCAAAACATTCTTACACTATCGGACAGCGACAATATAAGGTGATTGTGGGTTCGATTCCCATTAAGACGAATTATAATAACTTTTTACTTTTCCTACTTTTAATAATACTTAAGTAAAGCGCGGGGTTGAGTTCCGTTAATTCCTTAAATATTTTCCATACAACATTTTTTTTTTCATTTCAGTGTTCGTGAACCCCGCCAAGTACAGTGCTTGGATCGATATGGTGTCCTCGTCATGTTGTCAATAAACTTTAGTAACCTTTTTATTTGGTTATTAACCTTTTATGCCTATCTAGTACTTTTCCAGTACCAATCAATCATTAACA
>HE670487.1:0-20673 GCA_000313835.2 Heliconius melpomene melpomene | reverse complement strand
TAAGTACAAGGATAAAAGTTCTTAGGTACGTTGTTTTTATATTTTAATGTTTATTATTGTTTAAATGTTACATATTTAAATTAATGGTGATGAAAGTGTCTAAATGAGTACGGAGTGTCTTAACACTAGCTTCCTAAGTTATTCTTGCCTACCTTCTTATTTGCGGGACACAATGTGAAAATAAAAAAATATATTAAATTTTAAGTGAGATGCAACTTAAAAAATCTACATTTTAATTGAAAACAAATAATTAAAAGATATAAATTCGAGATACCGTAAAGTACTTAACACGTCTGGTTATCTCTTAAGGGTCGGGTACCCTATTACAGAGATAGCCATGATTACAAAATCTTGGTGCAGTTCTGGTTTAACGACGCTTATCAGATAGCGGTGATAATTGGAGGACCGTCCTTGACTTCAACATTCCTGAGGGAAACGGGGAATATCTCGATTTTCATAGTATTTATCGGTGTTTTCTGCCACGATGGCCTCAATAATATGTATTATTTTGCTAGGTATATTTTAAAATAAACGAATAATAAAGTTATAGTAATAATAAATAAAGTCTATTTATAATGTAATAAATGCTCTGTAGTGCAGTTAGGTCGGCCGCAATAGCAAATAGCAATAACAGTTAGTGTAATTGAGAGAATTATACAATATTCTAATGTTGAATAGAAGTTCATGTTGTAGAATTAAACAAATTTTATTTGTAACAAAATAGAGATTATTGTGGTGCAGTTGTACAATTTCTAAGTGTAATTAATGTTTGTGGGTTCAATTCTCACTTAGGGAATACTTGGGTCTCATCAGATAAAACGCGTTATTGGTCCTTAACACAGAGCTTCTCCAGATTGGGTGGAAAGTGTAGAAGGGAGTGGTTTTACAACTCCAATATACATTAATGTCAGAGATTTGATATGCTATAGCCAATTCTTGAAAACACGATGTTAGTGGGTTCGATTGAGATCTTGAGGGAATTAAATCCCCATGGAGAAAGACTAGATTCTGTCTGTTTGTCTAGTCTATTATATGCGGTATAAAACGAAACACGCATGTGGAAAAGATGTAGGTTCAATTCTTAAAATTCCTGTACAAATATGTAATTAATTCCTAGACCCCAAGACTCACTTAAATAAAAAAATGCTTGCACTTAATTCTGTTAACACTAGGTTCCATCTGCTTTGTGTGATTTTCAGTGTGAAATGAAAAACCTTGCTATATGAGGGATACAGCGTGAAGCTGAAAAAAAGGTAAAAACAAATACTTAAAAAAATACTATAATCATTTACAGGTATACACCAATTCTACCGGCGTACACTCGTCATATGCGACCCTGAACTTATAAAACGAGTCTGCGTAAACGACTTCATGTATTTCACGGACAGGGGTTTCTTTTTCGATAAGGAGCTGGACCCTTTGGCGGAGTCTGTCTTATATTTACAAGGAAATGAATGGAAACGACTGAGGGCGAAGATATCGCCGATATTCTCGTGAGTATATATTTTTATATTTATATTTCTATCAACAAAGATTTCTTTATTTTGTAATTACTTCGCTTAACAACAACTGAGCGCGATCATTTCAACTCTTTCTGCTCGCTCGGCCTTTTCCGCCCGACTAATGTAGTATGCAGTTTACTCTTTCGAGTTCAACGTAGTCCTTAATGAGCCCGCTCCGCTCGAACGGAGTGTCTTACCACTAGGTTCCCAATCCTCGTTTCCAGGAGTGTGGATTAAACAGATGACCATAGCGTTTATAGCGTGACGACGCCCTGAATAATTTTTACTATCCAATAAATTTTATTCTCTTTAAATTATATTTAAATGTTAATTATATTTTACTGTTAAGTAAGTGTATTGAAATTTAAATAATTCAATTTATTAGAAGAAAACATATAATGCAAATATAGGAAATATTATTTTACCACTTCCTCTTTGCATTATATCATTACTTAATACTTATATAATTAAATATGCTTCACGCCTTAATCACATCTGAAATAGTGTAGTGCACGTGGTTACACGTGATAAAGTGCGGCGTTGAGTTACGCCATAAAAAGCGTTATGCGGGAACAGAAGAAAAAATATAATTAAAGTTTTTAATCTAATATAATTTAATTTGCTTTAATAGTAAAATGCAATTTAACATTTAATTAACGTCTGAATAGCATTCAGGCCGTTAGTTGAACGACACTGTTTAGTACAAAGAGTAGGCTGCTAATTGAATAGCTTGTTAGGCTACTTGGCTTTCTCATACGAGGTACCTGAATACTAATAGGTAAAATTGTTTTGTTATTTTATAAGCAGAGGGAACTTAGACACCTTGTATTGGGACACTCCGTTCCCGTAAGATTTCTGTTTCCCACTTTCCATCGAATCCTGGAGGCATTGGGTTTTAAGTGCCACTCAACTACGCTTTGCCTCGTTATTAGAGCGAACAAATGAAAATATGAAATATTAAATTTCCTCAAGTGAAAATTGAACCCACAAACTGCTGCGTTTACGGTTACACCTTTACGGCCTCAACCAACCAACCCAATTGAGATAGCGGTAGGCAGAGGGAACCTAATGTTAAGACATTCATTTCCCCAGTTTTCACCGATATTCGAGGCACTGCGTGTTGAGTGGTGGAACTCAACGCCGTAAAAGATGTTATTATTACATCATTTGCGGCGTTAAGTTCCGGCGGCACGCACGAATCGTAACAATCAAAGAACTGAAGTAAAATTTAATATGTCTAAATTAACGTCTCAAGACTTTCATAATACATATTATATTGGTCTTATAAACCGGGAGTCATGTCACGTTGCAGTTAACTAATTGGAATTACGAGAGCTTGCCAGGCCGCAGGCAAAATCTAGATAATTAATGTACTTTATAATTATTCAGTAGAATGTTTGCCGCACTCACAGACGCTAATTACTATTTAACTAATATTGTATAAGAATATCAATAGCAAGTGAGTGGTGATTTTAACATCTTCTCTCCATACAGGTACCTAATTAATATATTTTTTTTGTAATTCCAGACCTATCAAATTAAAAGGCATGCTACCATTATTAGACAGCACTGCAAACAAATTCGTGTTACACGTACAAAATATGTTTTCCAACACAAACACCAAAAAAACTATTCAAGAGGAAAACGTAACAAACGAACGAACAGACATTTTGAAAGAAAATAGTATGGAAGTAGATTCTGATGAACTTATAGGAGGTTATACTGCGGACGCGATAGTGCCGTGCGCGTTCGGAGTCAAGAGTCATGTCATGGATAATCCTAAGGATCCCTTTGCGGTCGCTTTGGGCGCCTTTTACGAGATATCGTTCTCCAATATATTTGAAAAGTGAGTATTTGTTTTTGTTAATGTATGATTTTTTCACGCTGTATCCAGCTCATAGCAAGGGAAGTAAGGGGAACCTTGGAAACCTAATGTTAAGACACTGTGTTCTAATTATATACTTCCGTTCCCCATCTTCGCCGAAGTCTGCGACTGTTATGTTGAGTGGCAAAACATAACGACGTGCATTGTCTCGATATTAGAGCGCAGAAAGGATAATTTGCGACAACTTGTCGCGTTTAAAATCTCACGCTTGTGCTCCTGCGCCACTATTGAAATATTATTACTTTTGATGTACATATCTATGTATTTACAAACTCGATAAAAACTGTAAACTACACTGGGACGTGTATTTTTATTTTTTCTGGTTTTAACAGGAACCGACCGAGTTTCTAACTTTTAATTTTACTTTTGCTTCCTAATTTTGCATAAAATGTATTTTATTTTTAATTTCATCATATATATTAAATGTTTTGCTATTTGCACAATAGCATTTAATAGCTCCATTACACGGAAAGTACATAGGTAATAAACGTATAAATTATAACATTTAATAACTTAAATCCTTTTAGATTTCGATAGTCGATTACAAATCGATGATTACGTTTCTTAATACGAGTTTTTTTTTCTTTGCTATATATCTATTTATATTCTGATGCGTGAAGAAAAAACTTATTTTTTCAGCTTTATGATGTATGCCGCATATAGCAGGATAGACAGAGGGAATCTAGTGTTAATACACTCCGATCCCCCTTTTCGCCGAATTTTCGAGGCGGTTTACGAGGCGGCATTGCGTGTTGAGAGTTGGAACTTAACACCGCGTTTTACCTCGCTATCGAAGAGAGATTTATGAAAAGAAATGAAAATAATTATTAATAATAATTTATTCACTGACTCGGAATCAAACCCGCAACCGTCGCATTTGCAGTGACATGTTAGTAATTTTTCATTTTTTCATATATCTATTATGTAGAGAAAGTTATACATTACAATCTTTTGTAAAGATATGGTGTTTATTTTTCCAGAACAATGCGTCACCTGTGGCCGGCGTTTGTGCTATTTTTCAAAATGAGGATAATTCCAAAGAAAACTCATGACTTTTTTTATAATATAGTGTCTAATGTCATCAAAGACAGAGAGAACGGTGAGTTTATAAGATCTAATAAGTCATTTTATTTTCTTCATATCTAAATATATTTCTTTAGGTGTAAAGTTCTACTAGTCAAGGGTTAAACAATAAAGATATGCTAGATAGAATAAATTATAATATAAATAAAAACAATAAACTGAGTTCGTCGTGGCCCATATGCACAAGCATGTGTCGGTTAACGCAAGAGGTTGTGGCGTCGATTCCCGCTCGAGGAAATTAAATGTGTAAATTTTTTATTTGCCTCGACATCAGAGCGAAGTGAAAATATAAATTAAAATAAATATTTATATTTTTCGAGTAGAGATCGAACCCACAACTTGTGTCCTTTCGTGACTACTCCATTTCCATATTATTTTAACTAAGCAATATATTAAAATACTTTTAGTTATTACGTAAATAAAATAAATATTTAATATGTAATACATATAGCGTTGATGAAAATTAATTATATTCGTGAAATATTGCAATGAAGAGTGTGTTAATTTGACTGTATTAAATTTTAATTTAAAATAATTGTTTTACAGACTGAATTAAATAGTAATTTATATTAATTTAAAATTATCACGCTTTTTTCACATAGCAAGGTAGGGAGAGGGAACTTAGTGTGAGGTTTCTCCGTTTCTCGTCCGTCCCTTTTTACCTTCTATGAGTCTCTACAAGACTAAGTGTAAAACACGAGAATGGAGAAAGGGAAAAAAAATCCCTCAAGCGCGAGTTGGACTCGTCTATCGAAGGTTCCGTACTTTTCGTTACGATTTTAGTAACGCGGCAGGTTTCACACAATATGCAGCAAAATCGATGCATCCATGAGCGCTCGTGATTGCGATCTGTGCTTCAAGGGACTACAGACCCGGCCTATCTTTTGAAAAATGGTCTTGAAAGACGGACAAACAGACAAAGCGATCCTACGATTATAAGTGTTCCATTTATTCCTTTTGAGGTACGGAATCCTAAAAAACGGAATTGAATACAATTCCAAGTGTTTTCAGATTAGGAGTCAGATATATCGTCTACGATTTGTAACGGTGTCGAGCAACAAATAGCTCGGTGTGCGGACGTCGAATGTAATGAGAGTAATCAAGTGCGTCCACTTTATATTATTTGTGTTGATCGTGTTTTTGTTATTGTTTTTTAAATCGGGATTTTATATATTTATAAAAAAAATGGGGCCGTTCGTGCCTTAAGGCCAAGGGTGTGTTTGTAAACGCGACTGGTTGTGGGGTCGATTACCACTCGAAGAAATTAATTATTTAATATTTTCATTTTACCGCTGTGGTGTCGAGGGAAGAACGCGGTATTAAGTGTCTCAACACTAGGTTGCCTACCTTGCTAAATGTGGGATCCAGTGTGAACCTGAAAAAAAAACCGCCTCTCTTTGTTTCCATATATAGCAGAGTAGGCAGAGAGAAACCAGTGTTAAGACATTTCATCCTCGACTTTCCAATCGAATTCAAGATAATTCAAGTTAAGTTACAGAACTCAACGCCGCGCTTTGCCTTGTTGCTATTTACCTACCGACTAGAAATCGAAACCTCCTGTCACGCTTACAGTCACACGCTTGTGCTTGTGCGCCACAACTAGCCTAAGCGACTATATTTACAGTCATATGTTGTCCCATTACATCCCCCCATTAAACCCCCCATTTTCCTTTTCATGCACCGTAGTATCTCTCACAAAGTAAGATATTGAGTCGAACAAGCGAGTGTATAATTGAGTAACGCAATTACGTTTCGCAATCAAGCCTTCCCCCTTGTCTCGTGCGATCCGAGCGCCTGCAAAACTGGGGAAACTGCATTTTATATGAACACACTGTTTATTGGTGTTGAATTGTTATTTTCCTTTGTTACTACTTTACTTTACTAGTGATTATATTTGGTCTTTGAAATGTGTGAGTGTATACGCATGTTATGGGTTCGATTCCCATTCGGAGGAATGTATGATCGAGCGGCGGAATGTGCAGAACTAAAGGTCTTAACACTAGATTCCCATAAAGTTGACTTTTGTAATGATATCTCTATTCCAATCTGGAATGGAATTGATCACTTACCATCAGGTGACCTGTACGCGAGTTTGCCTTGTATTTTTCCAAAAAAAGCTATACTTCTACTGGCTGTCTATACTTTTTCTTGCTATTGTTGATTGTATATTTCGTATTGTTTGAAAATAAAATATTTAATTCTTGGCTTACGAAGTTTGTTAGTAAGTAGTAGTTATCTCATTGAGATAACTAATGTCATTTATTTCTATTCTTATTAAATAAAGTACATAAAGTTATTTAAAACAGCATTAAATTTAGTTAAATAACTTTTTATGTATTACCACGACAAGTTTAATTTCTTAAATAGACTTGTTTATAATTATACCGCAGCATTTGTAGCGTCTAATTAAAACAAAGTGCTCATTAGACTAAATAATTATACATAATTAAAAATTATAATTCAACAACTTGTCGGTATTTAGAAATATTAAAAAATATTAAGAATTGTTATAGCGCAGCGACCATGGTTAAACTTGAAACTCAAGAAAATGATTTATTGTCATTTGCTGTTAAGACGTTGAGTTACGCTACTCAACACTAAGCAATGTCTAAAGGTTGGGCTAATTGTAGGGAGAGGAGAGGGATATATAAAAGTTAGAGAGTTCTGCGTTGTGTGTGGGTCCACTTTCCGCCGAATTCTCTAACTTTTTTTTCTCTGTTCCCAAACAATGTTTTAACACGAGGTTCCCTCTACCTACCCTGCTGTATGCGGGATACAGCGTGAAGCTGAAGCCTTAGCAAAACCCTTACCAACTGTTATAGATATAAATGAGGAGTACGTGAATTTACTATCCACAAATATATATCCTAATGCAAATTGCGGTGCAAATTGCTGCATCGTTTTACCAAATAGACTATTTGTTTTAATAGTAACTAATAAGCGAATACACTGTTCCAGTTTAGAGCGTAATAGCCAATAAAATTATTGAGAACACCAGATTATCATCTTAACGCGAAATGGACGGTGTAGTTAAGCTGTAGCCTGTATCTATTACATACGTACAATTTGCCAAACATTTGGCAAAACCTTGATTGTATCTATTATGGTTTTGGGTTCGATTTCCATATTTACTTTTCACATTTCTCCAGTCGTCGACCGGATCGGAAAAGTAGGACGGTTGAAAAGTGGTTAATGAAAAATCCAAATCCGAGTTCAATCCCAAAACACCCAAATTCCAACCCAGTCCCCAATCCCAGAGTGGAAACCGAATCATTAACCACGTTTCTGGCAGACGCTGCGCGATGAAATGATCTAACTTTAAAACATAGATTTTTTTAAAAAAAGTTAGCTATAGTACAAAGCAATCACTTGATTACGAGTCGTATTTGAATAAGTCAATTAAATTGGATCGTTGGAGGACCAATTTAGTTTCTGTCTTAGTTTCTAATGGACTAAGTATATTAGATTGTAAGTAACTCCGATAAACCATTTATGGTGTTCTTGTAAGGCACATATAAATGAAACATTTATCTTGTGGTTTTCTATTTCGAGATAATTGTGTTAGGAATTCGTCTATATATAGGTATTTTTAAAAGCTATTATGTATTTCAGAATTGCACAATAAGAAAATTCTACATAAAATTATTTTTTTCGGATCTATCAATATCCTTTATACTTTTTATTTTTAAATTTCTGTCAATTGAAAAAAGGTAGAAAATTATCACGCAATATACGTAACTTTTAAAACAGCTTAATTATTTTTTAGCTTTTTGCTGTACCCGCACATAACAGAGTAGACAGACAGAGCCTGAGAATTCAGTGTTAAGACACTCCGTTTAAAATAAGACATTTCTTTTCCCCACTTTCTGCCGAATCTGGAGGCATTGCGCAGAGGAGAACGGAGAAATGAAATATGAAATATTTAATTTCCTCGAGTACGAATCGTACCCACAATCTATCGTGTTTATAATCACACTCCCACACCACACAGCCAGTCGTGGCTCACACCTCTGAGCCAGGACTGGCTTCAAGCTTTATAAACGGTAGTGTTTTTTTTACTGTTACATAAACCCAGGGTGGGTGGACGGAGAAGTAAATAAATATTTATTTGGATTCCTACAAATAAGCAATACCCAGATTGAATGTCTAGTCAAAGCTAGGTTCAGGCTTTCAATAAAAATACAATACAGTTCAAATAAGTTTGATTTTGCGGCAACAGCGCCTTTGAGAAGCGGTATCTCTCACTGCAATACGTAAAAGAGTAAAAACGTTTAAGTTTATATGACTATTTTAGTTTTAGTATTAAATTTAGTTAATGTTACGCATTTTTACCTTTATCTTTTATTAAACTAGTCATAAAATTGCACCGTGTATATTATTTTTAAATTGGATTTTAGGTGTCCAAGAAAAACGTGGAGACTTTCTAGACATGATGATGGCGTTGCAAGGGGAGGACAAAAACAATAACGTTATAGATAAGGACAATGACGTTAAAATCAGTAAGTATATTAATTACTACATATTTAAAATAAATTAAATTGTGTAAAGGGTTTGTGGAGTCCGACGTGCCTCTGCGTCAGTGGCGTGCGACTGTTAACACGCAATGCCCCAAGAATTCGGGAAAGTGGGGAATGGAAGGTTCTTAATGCCAGTAAGATATAGAGTGAAGGTAAAAGATATGTAAAAGGTTAAGGCCATGATCGTAGCGCAGTAGACTCAGGGATATAAATTATTTTGATTTTCTCGCTCTGACACTTTGCACCAGTTCAAGGTCACGGGTTGGCGGAATCTAAAAACTGTAATACTCAATATATGGGAGATAAATTTCATCTAAAACTGTAAAAATGTTTTTCTTTGTTATGTGGCAGTATGGCTCAAAATTAAATTTTAGAAAGATAAACTAAAAATCGACATAACAGTATCACTTACATTGAGTACAATTTCACTAAGTGATATGAACCAAGTTATTGGAAGTTGGATTGCCGCAAGCTTTCTATAGATAAAAGTTACATTTGAAGAATATTTGTACTCGTACATACTTTTTTATTAAATTGTGTAATATTTTTACCAAATTAACATGTAGATATATTTTGGGAAAATTGTAGCTGACTGAAAAGAAGCTCTCCCTCTTTAAAAGCTCATTAGTTAGTTTTTAATATTGAATACGCTTATTATAATTACGTACTACAAATATATGTGTTACCTGTAATCTCTATAATTTAGATATTCTATGAAATACCTAGGTAATGTATAAAGTACCTGTGACTAGGAGAATACGAATATTATTATCCATTACATTTCTTTTTTAGCTTATGTTTATAACCTAACCTATCATGCAGTTAATAATTGCTAAACCTGTGGCTATGGTCGCGTTAGTACATAAGTACCAATAGATATCTGCCTGCTCGCACGCTCCACCTTCCTTGCTCTCATCTTTAAATATATAACTGGCAGCGCATTCGGTATTATATAGAATACCTAGGCAACGTATAAAATAGATACTAATTCATACAATATCTACACGCTTTAGGTGTCCTACACATTACCTAGACATTCTATACAATACCGGATTACACATATTGTCGGTAACATATTACATTATATATGAAATACAAGAGGCACATTCCATTTCCACAAGTAGCTCTGACAAAGCCCCGCGAGCGCCGGCGCTAATACGCGTTGTTGTCGAGCTCGCCGCCGGCAACTACCGTATATGTACCATCCATATGTTACCATCTGGATATACTTCACATAGATTTCGGTGTAATGGAAATTATATATTTGTAAATTGTATTCAACCAGCCAGTCGTGACGCAGGGGCACGAAGTGTGACAGTGATATTGACTGGTTGTGGTGGTGGTTCGATTCCCGCTGGAAGGAATGAATTATTATTTATTCATATTTTCATTTCTTCGTTCTGTTCTCGACGTTGAGTATAGCAGTGACAAGGTTCCCTCTGTCTATTATGATATATGCAGGATGCAGCGTAAAATTGATTTTTTTTGCAGCTGAAATGGTAATAGCGGCCAACGCGTTCATAATATTTCTGGGTGGTTATGAAACTACGTCGTCGACGCTAGCGTTCCTCTTCCTCGAGCTGGCGGCGCACCAACATATACAAGACAAAATGAGAGAGGAAATCGAGCAAGTGTATAGAAAACATGATGGGAAAATGAGTTCGGAAATGCTACAGGACTTGACTTATATGGATATGGTTATTCAAGGTAAGAATTCTCGAAAATTTGGCGGAAAATAAAGAATGGCGTGTCTTCTTACTACGTTCCCTCTACTCCCCCACTGCATACAGTAGTATAGTAGTAAGGAGAAGGGAGGTAGAGGGAACCTAGTAGTCACGCTGTATCCAGCGCTATACCACCGGATAAAAAAGATTTTGATTATTTTAGATGAACCATAAATAACATTTTCAATATCATCTTGTCAATGTAGAGTTCTTAAAAGAATTCTTCTTTCCCGTCTAGTTAAACAAAGTAGAACTTTCACATTGTGTTTCCGAAAGTTCAAATACTAAAAGGTTAAAAAAGTTTCACATAGTATAAAGTTTGACTTTCACAGAAAAAATACTTTTAAAACAAATCTTTTTTCTTTTTAAGAAGTTCTTTTAATATGAATAGTGTATGTTTCAACCAAGAAAATATTATTTCATTATATGAATGTCTTTAGAAATCGCTATTTACCTAATATAATAATACTGAGTTGGTACTTGACTAGGAATAGAAAATTGAACTATAACAGTTTATAATATAAATCTATTTAATAATATGAAACCTCTAAGCCAGGGCTGTCGTAGTACAGCGCGCGCTTCATGGGATTGATTTCTGCTCGTTCGAAAGAATTATTTAATATTTCGTTTCTTTGCTCTGGTAACAAGACAAAGGGCTGCTTTGGGTTTCCCCATAACTTGAGGAAGTTAAGACGGAATGTCCTAACATTAGATTTCCTTTAACTGCTATATGCGACATACAGTGTGAAGATAAATAATAATATGTAAAATAAGAATGAATAAACATTTTGATAAGCAATTTCGTTAAAAACTTTTATATTTCAGAGACCCTAAGGCTATATCCGCCATTTCCTACGATACAACGTATCTGTACCAAAGATTACCAAATCCCGGGCAGCAGTGTGGTCGTTGAGAAGAATACTATAGTTGTATTTCCCACACTGGGACTTCATAGAGACGAACAGGTGATTATAATTGTGTGCTTTATCGACATTTTATTTATTTCTGACTTAGTACGGTTACTATGTGTATGTCTGTGGCATCGTAGTTCCTAAGCAAATGAATTAATTTTAATATTTTTTTTTATTTGAAAAAACAACAAATTCGTTTATAGTTTTGGTTTGTTTACTTTTAAGTCTTTTTTTTTTATGGCAGGAGTTTTTAATATATTTTTTTAGATAACGAAGTCTGACGATATGTTGTGAGTTCTAATACAATCGGTTTCTGGTCTTTGTCTCTATATGTAATTGTTTTCTTTTCCAGTATTTCCCCAACGCTCTGTCCTTCGACCCGTCCCGCTGGCACGCGCCGCCGCCGCCCGCCGTGTACGCGCCCTTCGGGGACGGACCGCGTTACTGCATCGGTGAGTAGGCGCTTTAGTGTAGGGAATTAGGGATAGCGTGTGACTGTCAACGCGACGGTAGTGGATTCGATTACTATGAGTATCGCTACTGAATAAACCAACTTGTATTGTATATAATAGTAATCGCTAGTAACGATTTTTTGGTCAATTATCAAGTCTTATTTGATGATAGTGGGTACGAGTCTCATTCAAAGTAATAATTATTTATTTTCATTTCGCCCACTTAGTGCATATGTGTTTCGAATTTAAATGGAATGTGGCCTAACAGCGTGCCTTGATACTAAGATTTTGTCTGCCCTCTACTAGACGCATTCTACATAGGGTACAGCGTCGAACTAAAAATAAAATAGAATAGAATAATCGTTATAGTACACATAAAAAAATATTTACTAGATTTACAAATACTTTTTTAGATGCCTTGATCTTTGTTAGCGTGAACTTTAAGACGTAAAATGGAATCATTTTATCCCATTCCCATAGAAATTTTAAACTCTCCTCGCTTTGTATTCGTACACGCGCTAACCTACCGACTTACTCATCCTGAAATTTAGTTTAACGAATCAAGAACGTCTTAAAGTCAACTGTAGAATAGCTGTCCAGATTTAATTAAAGGATTTCTTTTCATGGGTTTTGCCTTCATAGGAATCGAACTCATACCGTTACATTTATAGTCCTCCCTGCGCCACTACGGTCTCAATACAATCTAATATTTAATATTTACAAAGCATGAATACAATACAACTAATAAACTAAGTTCTGAACTACAATTGTGGGTGTTTAGTTAACTTGGGAGTGGAGTCCCCGACGTTTGGAGTTAGTACTCTATACAGACTATATAACTAACTATTACTATTAGTATGAAATATATTTAGTTTAGTAAAGTTTATTCTAGTGTTAGCTAGTTATAAACCTCAATATATTTAATATATGATGTTGTTTAAGTAATGAAACTTAATTTGATTTAGAAAAGTCGACATCGATGGTTATAAGATTTATAAGTTTAATCTCCTCTCGGTATTTTCCTGCTCTAAAGCTGCTGCTGCTTCTGCTCTGAAGTAAGAACTAACAATACAAATAAGAAAAACATCCTAAAACTGAACATTTATAGGTATTTCATAGGAAAAAAACCATTACTAATAATATATTAGTAGTAAATTTCATATAAAATGCGTGTATACATTCCAAACTTAAGTTTCCAAATTTTTATAAATTGTACTCATTCACCTACAATACTGTAATTGTCAATTGGTATGGGAGCATCGGTGGGCGAGTCCTGACTTGAACTTAATCGATTTATTTTCAGAATATAAACAATACGTACAGAAAACAAAAATTTTGTATGTTAAAAAAGTGATAAAACCAAGTTATTTTTTGTGTAATATAAAGAAATCTTTGCAAGCATTCCTGTTAGTCTCAAGTGACCTGCTACGAAATTCTAAACAAGAACAAATATTAAGCTATGTTTAACAAAGCAAAATATAACTTATTAATCAAATATATAAGAAACATATTTGTGTGTCGGTTCGTTTAATTTAAATAAAATAATACTTAGAAATTGTTGAACTGCTTAGTCATTTCAACTAAGTTGTTGTTTAAGCATTTTTTGTATTGTAATATAATAGATATATTTATCTTAAACTACTTATATGTAATTTTATCATATAATTTTATCTCTTTACTTTTTCAATTAGGTAAGCGGTTCGCGTTAATACAAATGAAATGCTGTCTTGTAAAGCTGTTGCCACACGTGCGGTTCAGCCCCGCGGGACGTTCAGAGCGTTTAACGCCGTTCGATGTCGACTTAAAAGCGCCCATGACGTTACACCCCGCCGACTCTAAAGTTACTATTAATTTGTTATGATAACATTAATTATATACATATGTATAAGTATTTTTTTTTATATACATATATTATATTTTTACATATTTATTTGTATACATTTCCTATACAATATGTTGATATATGTTATTATATATTTTTGAAATATATCTTAGATTTATTATAAGAAATTAAAGTCCTAAGGCTAAATTCTATATTTTTATCGTTGTAAAGTGAATAAAATCTTTTTTTAAAATAGTTATAGATACTAAAAAGATATTAATATTTATTATAAAGTATATTATATATGTAAAATTTGTTATTGATATTCATAATATGCATACATTAAACTTACAATTAGACATAAAAATAACATACAGGTTGTGATATGTTTATTATAAAGTATTTAGTACTGTAAATACATTTTATAAGTTCTAGCGATTTTTTATTATTTCCACCTCATACCCTACATCCCTGACTCTTTATTGATAAATTAATAATAACATTTTCATTATCATAGTGCATCGTCTTGAAGATATCTTCTAATGCCAATATTGAACAACTTCGTATGTAATATCTTCTATATATATTAGCAGTAATTTGGAGGATATGGAAAATTGAGTTTTCCATTTTTCCTTGCACACAAAATACGAACCTATCTAAGGTTCGAGTGAGCCTTTTTATATTTCTAAAGACTTATTTAATATTCTTAATAACATAACCCAAGAAACGAAAACAACGTACGATTTCCTGTTCAATACCAAGCCAAATACAAACAAAACCCCATTTTTTCCACATAATAGGATATCAGAAATATAAGGTTATTATAAACGAAGCTTGTCAAGCACTTGTGAGGGTCCGTACCTATTGCCGTTCCGTTTTTACATGCGTGGAGTTATAACGGTTTATGACTATCACTAAGGACACTTCAGGTCCTTTCAATCCTCATATAAAGGAGCCTCTTAACCTACTCGGGACGCTCATATCGAGTGCTCATCTAAAGCTGTCGTATAGCCGTCAGTTTTACTAAGGAATAAAAAAACATGTTCTACGTTGGATAGGTATAGGGATATGTAAAATGACTAAGTAGTAGACATTATTACGCGAGGTTGCGACTATAAGCGCGCTGGTTGTTGGTTCGATTCCCACTCCATGGACACTCGCACAAGCGGGGCACTAGTCATTATATGTGATTTTCTCATATTACGCTTTTATAAGGATCACAAAAATGTGACAAGTAATCTCATACACTTTCATGTTAGGAATATTTTATTCTTCACTTAAAGATTTGTTTGTAATTAGCAAATATTTCTTATTTAAATACTTTAAAAAATAAAGAAATCGATAATAGCGTTTTAATACATTCTATATAGTACTTGTCTATGTATATCTTAGGAATAAATAATTTTACCCGTGGTTCGCCTTCAGTAATAAAAAAATGTAAAAAAAATCAAGCTATCCTCACAGGCAGCATCATCATGACACAAACGATGGGTCCACAATACCAAAACGGCGTACTCTTTTATCTCGCCCTTTCAACGTCAGATCGTAATTACGATAGGATACGCGGTAACTGACATGAAAGGAATGAAAAACCTACTTTTTAAAAGTGGCCCGCTGGAACGCGGCCGCGGGTCTCTAGGATGGAACTGCTTCTGACGTGTCTAACGATTTGGTTGGAATTAGTGAAAAATTAAGAGATTAGTGTGAACGTGAAGGTTGTGGATCTATAACTATTTAGGGGGGAAAACTAGGGTAAACGTCGCGTTTCGCATATGACTGCTGGGACATGAAAAAAAATCTTTTAAAATTATAAATGCAAAAGCAGAACGGATTTACATGAAACTTTAAAGTAAGAAACTTAGAAAGATATATGATTTTTCTAAGGTATTAATAACATTCACTTTAGAAATCTAAAGTGCGCTGCAAGCATATATTATTTAATAAAGCAAGAAAGTAATTCCGCGTACTTCTAACAAATAATTCATAAGTATAAGCGATCGAAGCCGCGAGCTGGTACCTAGTTTAGTATATAATTTACATATACACGTGTTAAGTGAAGAAACTTCTTTTAATTGTCTCCTTAATATTAAAAATTTAAGCACCATCCTGACTATTGACTGCACCACAATATGGCTAATTTGAATTATACGCTAGGTATTACAAAATACACTCATAATAAATTCAACGGAAATATCTATACTAATATAATAAAGCGGAAGAGTTTGTTTGTTTGTTGGATCTACTGGTCCGATTTACTTTGTTTTTGTTTTGTATGAAAGCTGCATTCTTCAGAAGTGCTATAGGCTATATAGCATTACATTACACATATATACTAATATATTTTAAAGTACTTTCTTATTTGACATGCAATTTATTCTGCCATGTTAATAACAACCGTCGCGTCGCTACGCAACCGTTACCGCGACATTTTGATATTCATCCTTATGAAAATAAATATAAGAGTAACTTTGAGTATTTTATCTAGATTGAAATTATAGTTTACTGTATAACATTCTAATAAATAATTAAGGAGATGTCAATGACGTAGCCTTCGGGCGGCATAGTATGAGTATGACCGATGCGACAATATTCTTATAGTTCAAGCAGGTGTAGCCGCGTCCGGGTCCACTAGTTTATAATAAATCAAAATAACGCTAGCTTTAAAATTTATCTCGTTTTATATGACGTAAATGATGCCAATATTTTATGAATATAAATATTTAAACACGACCTGTCGATATTGAATATATTGAGCAAATATGTGTGCAAACCGCTAAACAACTACTAAATTGTATCGGTTTATAATATTCACTTTTAGTTCTTTTTTTTGGGTTTCAAAATCTAGTTTTAGTAAAAGCATTGAATGTATTCAACACAAAAAGAAAATGTGGCGTTGAGTACCGCCACTAATCACAACAACAACAACTTTGAGGGTAAATTTTAAATCATAATCAATACCTACCTACTAATATTAAAAAATGAAAATTTACAATATTGTTAGCGTACAAGTGTAAATGTGGGTAGTTTTAGGTGAAAAGACAATAAAAGCAGTTGAATTGTGTCAAACGGACAGTTGCTTGTACGGATGCCCTGATTGGGAAGTATCTAGTGTGTAGTGTTGTTATTGAGTGATACATGTGACTTATTATAATTACGTGGAACCTCTGTCCGAGTACGTTGGAAACATATAGACGGTATGTGTTTTTAAATGGTTTTATTTAGCTCACCCCGTTTGTTTATTTATTTGTATATTTGTTTGGGTCAAATTTAGTAATTGAAATTTAACCCTCTTCCCGTTAACCGATTGATCTGAAATTTGGTATACGCTTTTGATTCTGGTGACAATACAATTATCCATATTCAATATTATTGTGAATCCAAGATGGCCGCCGCTACAAGATAGCGGACAACTTAGTTTTTTTTAATCCCATCAATATGGGTATCAAATGAAAGGGCTTGTAAAGGGCTTAAGTAGAATTCAGGGCACTATACAAAATCAAAATAAAAGAATGCTACAAAATGGCGGATAATGTAGTTTTCAATCCCATCAGTATGGGTATCAAAATAAAGGGCTCGGTAAGTATAATACAGTATAGTATACAAAATTACAATATGAATCTCCCACCCAAGTCAAGAACTGGTATCCTATCGAGGACTGTGTGGCGTTACGGTGGCTAAAAATGATATCTGGCTAGGGGTCACCACCCAAGTTAAGGTAAAAGGTAAAAGCGCGCCGAGAACTGTATGGCATTAGTGGTGGATAAAAATGATATGTCGTTAGCGTTTTCCTCTCAAGATTCAGGCACATCTTGTTGTATATAGCCTTGCCCCTCTATTGTAACTCTGGGGGGGTCGGTCGTAACATTATCCATTAACCTTGCAATAATGAGGAACTCAAAGAATTGAATAGAATGAGAAATAAAAACTAAAAACTTAAAAATAAAAAAGTAAAAAAAAAAATTAAATTAAACGGTTTTATATTGTAGATAAATTAAAGGTATTAAAGGTAAAAAATAAATTTATGGAAATTATGATTACTAAAATAAAATCGTGGGGCACGACACATGCTACTTACCACTAGGTGGGTGAAGTCTCGTGCCATGTCTTTCGATTGTAGATATACAAATAAATTTTTCTTCTCCTCAATTTAGTATCGAACCAGTCGATTTTACAGTCACATTTTGTGCCCTTGCGGCACGACTAGCCTTAATTTAAAAATATATATATATATTAACAAATATCGAACATTTCAGATGACTATGACAGAAGATATTTTAGATATGGAATATCTGGATGATCCTGGACGTCTGTTCCACTCCGAGCAAAGCAGTGGGTGTAATGCAGAGCCAAAGGTAAATTTTGTTATAGTGTAGTACTAATAGATTTACTGCCTGTTCGACTTGATTTCTTTATTTCTCAGGAATTGAGGAAACTCTTCAGTTGGCTGGTGAAAAAGCAAAAATTTCGGTAGATACCCAAAGAAATCGACTATAAGATAGTCAATTATCATTATGAGAACAATTTTTACTACATGCTAGTCCTATAAAACTTTCAGGGATTATTTTACAAAAATACTACAAGTTTTTAAAACTACTCCTGGAAAAAAATGACTTAAAAAAATAGTCTTATTAATATAGACTTAATATAGATATAGATTAAAGAGTTTTATTAATATAGATTTCAGTTTAGTTTCAACTAATATGTCAGTATAAAATAACTCTTTCCCTCGTATATATTTATGACGATGTTGGCAGACATTAAATCAAAGTGGGAGATTCATTGGCCATTTCGAAGTTCTAGCGAGTTTGTATCTTCGAGGCCTCCCAAGAGCTGGATCGTATCCAAATAGTTTCGCAAAAGTTCGCGAATGCAGCGCCAACTACAATATATTCAATTTCTGGATCGGCCGTGAGTTAGGTGAGACTGAGTGAAATCTAGTGAAAAGTAAATAAAATTAATTAAAAATCTTTTTAAAGTCAATTTTTGTAGATTTTTCAAGGTGTTTTGTATTTTACAACTTAAATCTTTTATGATACTCATATTAAGGGCATTGTGCAAAGGAATGTAATCTGGCTTTTTTGTATTTTTATTGGAATTTTGCATTAATGTAGCACAGTTACAGTATTAATAAATACTCGTAGAAACAGTCCAATAATACTTATTTATTTTGGTTAAAACGTATCTGGCTTTATCTTGTCCACCGGAAGTCCTTCACGCTTCAACAGTCATTGTGTTCACGCAAAGATAACTATTGGGCACGAATTACCATTATGAGGACTTATTGTTTCGTGGGATTTAAATTTAAATTGAGAAATTTTGAGTCTGATTTTTATTTTTCTTATTTCGCTACGATAATAATGAGCATGTATTATTTTATGTATATCGGGTAAATATTTAAATTACTCTTAAAATTATTCCCAATCGAAAACTTACCTTTTATTTAAAAAATGAATATCAGTGGGAATCGAACAATCGTTGACTGTATACACTACGACTGTGGGTTCGACTCCCGGCGTTGAGTGCCGCCACTCAGCATGCAAAGCTTAATCCAGCACGGGTCCAGAAACTTTCTTAACACTTAACAAGTTCCCTCTGCCTATCTTGCTATAGGCGTGAAGCTGAAAAAGAAAGTGTTATACAGTACGATTGTGTTTTTAGTATACATCCTTGTATATTGTAAAAACAGACTTGACTCTTAAGTATAATCCGCCTTAACATTGCGAGGTGAGCGGAAGACAACGCCGGATTTAGTAAAAAAGTAATATCCATGTTAAAAATAGAAATTTCGTAGGTAGAGGTTCAAATAGAATATTTTTTGAGCTGGATTCATTTGTCGAGGAAGACTACGTGCTATATTCCATCATGCTAATCCTATCGGAGTTAACCTACAATTAAAGTTATCTTGGAGCCTTAGAGTACGTCAAGTCATATTGCACTCAACGCTTAGCTATTTCCATTTGGTCTCGGCAAAGGAATAGGTAAAAAGCTAGTATTTATAAATCAGAATTGTACCCACGACCAACACGTATAAATATTAAATGTTTTTTCAAACAAATATAATCATAAATCAGTCGTAGCGCAATGGCACAAGTATGCGACTGTAAAATTGACAGGTTGCGGGTTCAATTATAACTCGAGGAACTGAAATATTTGTTTTTTTCATATCCTCTCTTTGGCAAAGCGTGGTGTTGAGTTCCACCACTCTGCACCTAAAGCTTCCAGAATTCGGGGAAACAGAAGTGGCTTAATGGAGTGTTTTAACACATTCCCAGGTTCCCTCTGCCTAAAAAAGCAAAGAAACAAATATATAAATCAACATTAAAGCAAGTTAAAATACCAGGGTGGCATGTTTTCATCACCAGAAAACAAATAACAATTAAAAATGAAGCATTCCCTACGTGATGCCTGCCCGAAATAGCAACGATGATTGCCAAAGGAAAAGCAACTTTATATTTACAAATTAAAGTCCAAATTGCTCTAGAAATTTACAGCCCATATAGTTTAAACGGTTTTCAAGTGTAGGCTGTAACGTTACGAAACGGAAATGTTACGTGGTGTACTTTTTAATTCTTTTTAAGTATATTGTTTTAGGCCAAGGCTTTTACACTTCTTTAAAATCACTCCTTTAAATATTTTATATTTAAAATGTTTGTTCTTTATGTGCGTTTTGTGTTAATAACTATATAAGTATATGAAAAAGTGAAAAAAAGTGATAATTTATATATAAAACTATATTATTACTATATTATTAAGCAAAACTAGGAGAGAGTGTAAGGG
>HE670486.1:58245-68747 GCA_000313835.2 Heliconius melpomene melpomene | reverse complement strand
AGGGTAAAATTTTCAAAATTCCTTCTTAGTGGATGTCCAGATTATGAAAGTAAACATCTGTCTAAGTTCCACGTTTCTACCATCAACGGTTACGGCTGTGCGTGCGTCTTACCTCAGTCAGTGAGGACAAGTCCTTTTTATATATATAGATGACTATTTTTAGATAGTTAAATGACTATTTTTAAACGGAAGAAATTATAAACAAAAACCTACCTACTAATAACTACTACAAAAAATATGAAACCAAATATATCGCGCTGAAATAATACATTCAACTCCAATTATCCAATACGTGCAAACGTATCTAAATCTTCGTTGCTCTAAAGGCAGGCGGGATTTTTTTTTCGATCTTGTGGTTAATGCTGAAGAGGGTATTTTGTCTCTGATGAAAAGCAAGCACTACGTGGCTGCCTGTGAGGAAAATTAAACAGAATGCATCGGCCGGGAATCGAACCCGGGTCGCCCGCGTGGCAGGCGAGCATTCTACCACTGAACCACCGATGCGTGTAAGGCAGGCGGGCGCGGCCGACGCATGGCGACTGGCGAGCCGTTTCGCAGCAAGGATTTTTTGATATTGTAACAACTTCTAAAGTACTTATTAAAATGGAAACAGTAAAAGACAGTTTTGATCTACATAATGGCCAACGTAGCTAATATATTTATTTATATACTGAGAGTAAGGGATGAAACTTTAGTAACATCCAGCTGATGTGTGAACGGCGGGATGTGTCAACAATTAAATGCGTTTTTCTGTAAAACTATTCGCAATTTCGAAATAGTGTAAAAAGCAAATTTTATCTTCGTTTAACGTAGAAAATTAATAAAGTATTTTAAAGGATAAGGATAATTACCATTATGGAAAAATATGACTCACAATAAAAAAATATATTAAAATTATTATTTTTAGACAGAAAAATGATCACTATACGTTATTCTTAAAAGATACGAATATGCCGTCGCGGACTTTTTTCTAGATCTTATTAAGAGAAACAATACTCTACTACAGTATATTATTTTCATGTAGTACTTACCATTAAAGCAACGCATGAGCGAAAGTGTCTCAACGGGTAGGACTTTATACATATTTATCGTATTTATGTTAATTTACATAAGAATGTACAGATAATAAACTATATATAAACCTTCTACGAAAAATACTCGACCTATTGGTGAAAACCGCATCAAAATCCGTTGGGTGGTTTAGAAGAAAAACAGACAGACACGAAAAGCGAGTTTGTTTTATAAGATATAGGATAAACCACACATTAATTTTATTATTAGGTAGGATAGGATTGATAACGGAGGTAGGGTAGGATTTATAATTATTTAAAAAAAAAATAAACCTACAAAATACGGCAAGCCGTCATGTGTTGATATGTTGAAAGCCAGAGTTTTTTACGTCACGCCCTGGTAAACAAACGAATTGACATTTTATATTGTATACAATACAATGGTATTGACAGCTTACTCAGACTTGACGTCACAAGCGAAGCCATGACACTTTGACAGGTTGTGATGCGATTTTTAAATTTAAAAATTAAAACGTATGTATTTTTGATACAATATTTTTATTTTCTGCGGAAATATGATAAATCGTAATTCTAATATATTTCGCAACATTATGGAACATTCTCAAAATCTGTCTGTCTGTAGTGATTTCTTTATAATTAATACCATATAGATCGTATTGTTTTTTATATTCATATACTTCTTGTAAAAGCTAGGAAAACGTAATGACTTTACTGAATTAAGCTCTTTGTCACATTTATAGACAAGATATTCACGAGGAGAAATGCAATGACAATATAATATTTGGTAGCTTAACTGACTATTATATAATCAAAATATTATGAAATATAACATTTTTTACAATATTGTACAAATAAAAGCTGTAATTATATTTCAGATAACAACAAAGCTCTTAACGATAGAAATGTATGGCGTCGGCACAAAATTTTCATCTCAAAATGAAATTGAAACGTATAAATCGTGAGTAAAAAAATTGAAGGTATTAAGTCAAGACGAATGAAGGACTCTCGAGAATGAATTAGATTTATCGTGTAATCGAAATTTCATCTGTTCGCTGACTTACTTATAACTTCGTAAAAATAAAATAAAAGAGTCAAAAAGATCAAGATATATCTATCTATCTATTCTATTTTAAATCCTGTTTTCAAATAAATTACTTCAAAAATCATTTTATTACACTATTTTCCACATTTTGTGGACCAGGAAAAGTCCTCTGACCATATTAAATGTGTGACTACATTCTGAAAACACTGTACTGAACACAGCATTAGCTAAGATCAGAGAAATAGCATTTATCAACTTATTACACTCAGTCGTTTATTTAATAAAAATTAATAGAACAGTTATTGTCGTTATTATGATCTGTAGGGGAAATGGATCTTAAAAAAGCTCGTAAAACTTTTATGTTCTAAAGCTCAACAGATTAGTAGAAACATGTTATTATTGACATTCTTCGAAAACAGAAGTAAAACTTTTCCCCTTAACTGCTGACAAAGATATAATTAAACAAATACCTAGAACAATTATAATAAAGTGTATTTTAAAAACTATAATCGTCTTGCCTTATCTATCTATTTATATCTTTAAAGGATAAATAGGTCCTTTTTTTGGGTTTAACCGATTAATTGTCATTTTCAAGGCTGTTTTTTTAAGTAGCAGTACGATCTGCAATTACGACATAAATGTCACTTACTCTGTGCCATTCACATTTGATCTTTAGATAACTTTTAATAAATGTCTGTAAAAAGTGTCGTAGAGCAAAAAAGTTTGACTGGATTGTAGTACCTTATCATATGCAAATTTGTATATTTACATATAATACGAGTATATATTTGTTATTCTTGAAACTACTAGTAATTCATAATATCTATTTATATTTATAGTTATTAAATATCAACTTGCTAACTATTTTATATATATTTATTTAAATTTATATTTCCATTTCTTCGCTCAGGTATCGAGGCAAAGCGGGGCCTTGAGTTCCTCCACTCAACAAGCAATACCTCCAGAATTTGGCGGAAAGTGGGGAGCGAAGTGACTTACACTAGGTTCCCTCTGCCTACAGGATACACCCTGAAGCTGTAAACTAAAGTACCTTTATATGCAATATACACACATTATACGTAAGTTAAATTAGACTTATAAACTGATTATATTTATTAAAATGTACACACCTGTTGATGATTATCGTCATCATGGCGGCCTGCCTCTCTGGCAGAAAGCCACAGTCGTAACTTTATACGGCCTTGCACAGACGAGCGTTGGGAGCGGGCGTCCAGTTTGTACCATGCCTCTACTCCCGTTGATGGTATCTCTCGTAGCGGAATATTTACACAGCCTAAAATAAATCAATATATCAATAGCAACAAATTGGTTTAGGAAAAATAATTATATAATTGTTATAAAAGTCTTTGAGCTTTATTCGACGATAAATATATTTTTCCATAATACTCGTATATACTTTGGTCCCATAGGAGTTCATGAAAATTGAGTTTGTTACTTCCAAGGCTATTAATTATATCTCCGCAAAAATATAATAATACTTTGTTTCGATACAAACGTAGTTAACTGCCACAATATGTCATAATATATTTAAAAAAATCCTATAATATGTTCTTGACTTAATATGACTTGTTATATATATATAAAAAAAATAATTATTGTGAAATAAGGATTTTTCCAAGTCTAATAATAATTATTATAATACTTATCGACCCTAAATTCAGTAGGATTGTCGTAAAACCCTCTTACCGGCACTCGAGACCAAATTATTTCCTTTTTACATGAATCAAATGCTTACGGCACATTTGGTTTACTAAATAAATATTGGATCTACCGTCAATCTTGTTATATTCATTTTTTCATCGCTCTCGTATTCTATATTACGATATCGTGGATTTTGAAAACATTGGTATCGTTTTGGTAGCTTTTGTGTTATTACAGGTAAATACATATTTGGTCAAATTAATTTGGTAAGCCGTCGAGTATTTATAGAAATAAATATTTTTTGTGTATATTTGCTGAATATATTGAAATGTGTTTTAAGCTGTTTTATGGTGTTGTTCATCAACGGTTATGATTTTATTTTTATTTAATATACTTTCCATACAAAATTTCACCACATGTAATAGCATAATATAGATAAAATATTCTACTCAGATCTCTTTTTTGGCAGTTTCTTTTTGGTATATAGAGTCAACCAGTGTGGAGGACGGAGTATCTTACTACGTCCTCCACTTTCCGAGGCATTGGTGTGTTAAGTTGAGAAACTGAACATTCCGCACGTACTAAAAAGGGATATTTAAAGAAAAAGTTGACCCCTCCTGTGCCCCCTCCCCGCATGGGAATGGGAACCACCAACCCACCAACCAATAATCTAAACAAAATAAACAAGAAATTTAATTAAATAATCATTAGTATTAACTTCAAATTTCTAGCTAACTAATAAAACAATATTAGTGAAAACTATGTAGTTTAAACTAGTAAGTAAGTTACCAGAACACTGCAATTCGAACAACGGAACTTCACGTTCAACTGCCCGGGACTATTATACAGTTGGTATTCAAGCTTTCAAACAAAACTTATTTAGAATCATCGTGAGGCCAGTCGTGGTGCAGGGGTACAGGCGTGTCACTGTAAACACGACAGGTTGTGGATTCGATTCCCACTCCATGAAATGAAATATTTAATATTTTCATTTCTTCACTTTGACTTTGGAAGTGGAGTGCGTTAACACTAGGTGCCTACATGCAGGTTATATAATAATTTCTCCCGCTCCCTAAGCAATTAAGCTGTGCATCTCTAAAATAGTAAAACAAAAAACAAACATGAGAAGTGAGTATGTAATACGGGCATATCGTATGTACTACGTGAAACTGACATCGGATGTCTATGAAACTGTAGTCGGATTATTTCTCAAATGTTAGTAGTATAGATATACTGTATATTAAATAATATAATTTATTTCTATAAAGACCAAAGCCTGAAATATAAACATTTCTTTTTAAAAAAGTATTGAACCACGACGACGGCAAATTTTTCACTTTTAGAATGTAAATTAATCTTACTTTTTTCACCTAAAGCCTGTTCAACTTGATTATATCTCTCATTTGAATACGAATTGCGGGTCTTAACTTTGTTTACCACAGTTTTGCATGCGATTGAAATGTAAAATTTATAACTCTTTTATTTTTCACATTCACACTCTTAAAAGTCATAAAATAAAACACTATTTTTAATATGGAGGTAAGCTGATGAAAATTTAAATTTATTCATATTATTTTTCTTTGCTTTATAGATAAACGTAGAGTAAGTACTATTCACATTTAGTTATAAATATGAAAACTTATAAAAAGGAAATATGGTTGTATAAGAGTCAGTGTAAAATAAATAAACTAATAAGAATTAAAATTTGCTTACACCTTATCTACATAAATATAAACAACGATGATTTTAAAAGAAAAAAATAAATTTCAAATCATATCACACTTTCATTATTAATTTCTATAACCTAAGTAAGGTTTATAAAAAATTATATAGAAAATTTTGGGGAAGTACAGTCTATGATAGTTTTAATAAATTTGATATTTATAATAAATTTGAAGTATCTCTGTGATTTCAAAATAACTGTCTTTTCTAGTTATTTATATGATACTAAAATACAAACGAACGATTTTTCTGTCTATATTGTCCCGATATTCCCGCAGGATCGGGTTTTACGTGGAAAAAACCGTGAAACGGGGGCGGAGGTGTATTCAGCCGCTAGTTTTATAAAATATTACTCACCAAGAAAATCGTCTTGACTGCCCTGCCTAGCACTCTGGCACACTTGCTTAAAGAACCGCCCCAAGCCGCGGACTCCGCGGACTTCATTAAGCCGTGACACAGCATCCAACACTGAGCTTTCGTCGTCGTGATCCCAGATGTCCAGATGAAGAACGTCAGATGATATGTCATCAATATCACTAAGAAAAAAATATACTATAGATATATACAAACGGAATAGAATAATGGAACTATGTTTAGGTTTTTTTTTAATTAACGCTAAAATGATACTTAAATGATTATAATTACCCAATGAAAAGTTACATTAAATATTAATATCATCACTATTTTACGACAATAGTAGGTACATAGATATATCTGCATTGTGTGTACATAGATATATGTGCAGTTTAGGGCTAGTAAAAGGAGCGTTACACGATGAAACAAAGTATTTTCAATATTGAATAATAACTATTTCAAAAATAATAAAAACTTGGAGGTCGTAGTTCAAAAATACCATACAAAATATGGTCGGAATAGTGTTATAGCTTTGTCAACTATGAAGAAGCTGGATCCGTACGAGACGCCAAACGTCTGTCCTCCAAAACAATCCGTTCAAATTGCAATATTGAAACAGTGTATGAGAGTAGCGGTGACAGGAACCTCAATTCGACAAGAATTGCAAATTTCAAGAAGCTCTCTACATCGTATACTCGATAAAGATATGCGTCACCATGTTTGCAAAATCCAATTAACACAACAACTGAAGTTTAATCACGGGCTATTTGAAATCACAGGTGCATGTCAACATGATCATGAAATGAAATGCCTGCAGAATTCGGAAGATAATGTGGAACTGAAGTGTCTTGATGGAAGATGAAGAAGTGTCTTAACACTAGATTCCCAGGCTCTTTTAGCCTACCCTGGGTCGTGTACGTGAGAGAAATAGCTAAAGAAATGTAATAGTATATAAATATATGTTACTTATCCGTACATAATTTATGTGTGAATTGCGTGTTTTGTATCGCAAACGGCTATAATATGTTTAATATTTGTTTCAGTAGAAAATGTGATCAGTTGACAGTTTATTTTCAAAGCTTACATCATGTATTCTGATTTTATCAGTACGCTAATGACTTATTCGATATAATAGTCATTTAACGTAACTGTATTTATATGTGTTTTGTTAGAGTGTATAAAACTAACATTGCTATTCTTATAATATACATTTCGGCAGCTGGGAAAATGTCTAACTGTCAACGATGGGTTATATAATATGGGATAAGATTATGGGTTCGACCACTAAAAGCTTTTTTTTAACGAGGGTTTTATCTATAAAAGTAAAAAAATATATTATGGAAGTTTTGACAATATGGGTTACATTCACAGAATACATACAAAGAATCAAAATCTTCACATTAGAATTCATCATAAGTATAGATTTATTGGTCAACTGCACTCATATATAATCTGAACCAGATCTCAAACAAACATCTTTGCAGTCACTGCAAACATTTGCCTCGTGAGTTATGCCTTTAGCGATAGAGAAAATAAGTTTTATGAACTTTGTATCCACACAAACGAATATGTGCCTCTGTAATGTATATAGAATAAGTATATTTCAAATATGAAATAAATGGGACTCCTTTAAATTTTTGTTTTTTATAAGAATCAGTTTTGATAGAAAAGAAAATACAAGTGGCAACTTGTAACATCTTTAACGATATTAGAAGCTTTATTGTGAAAGATATTAATTATACAAGTAGTTCATTTACGCTGCTTCCTAATACATTAAAGTGGAAAACTGATTGAAAAGTTACACCTACCTAACTCATATGCAAATATGCAAACAAGGATTTAGACATAAGGTTAGAAAAAAAATGATTTAATAACTATTACATAGGAAATATGTACTGGTATTAGTTAGAACTGGAACACAAAGATTAACAAGTGACAAGGCGACCGAATAAACTGGTTACTTACTATCAGGTATACGAGTATGTTGTTAACATTCTCCAACGCTATTGTCTTTTTATAATTACCCTTTAAAGCGCTTAAAGTATATTATATACGAGTATAAGGCTTAAAAAGATAATGGCTTTATTTTGAAATCACTTTTTTTAATATTATTTGTGTTTAATTATATTTCTAGAACAACAAAATAATAAAAATGTCCTGTTTCGGCAGAAAAATAACAGAAAACTGACGACGCTAGTGGGTTCGATTCCCAATTTCTCACTCAGTGGACTCAAGGCGCTATGTTAAGTTCCGTCGTACGCAATGTGAAAAAGGGTGTAAAAAAGGGATTTTTAAAAAATAAGGTTAAGGATAAAATAAGAAAAAAAAAATATTCCGCATATATTTTCAACAATGTTAATATTGTTATTAGAATTAGAAACAATACTTATTTTTTATATATTTTTCTGTAGATACTTACAATTTAAATGTCTCGTTCCATTTAGGCGAGAGCGTGTGTGGGCGTACGCCGGTCGCCCTAATGTACCGAGCTGGTAACCTGCCGAGGCTGTCCCGCTGCTGTCGCCCGTCACGCCGCTTAAAACTAAGTCTGAAGCCGTGCTTACGACCTTCGTCTTCTGAAGCTCGCGGTGAAGCCGGCAAGGAAGCTGGCTGTATACCCAACATGCAGTAGGGATCACTAAAACCTATGAAAAAATACGATTTTGATAATAATATATCAAAAAGTAATAATAATAATTGAATAGCTACATTAATAATAATGTAACGTTATAAACGCTTACAAAAATAATAATTTAATATCTGTTAATACATATAATTCTTTCAAGCTTTAATTAAATAGTGTGAACTCGCAAAACAAGCATGCAACTGTCGAAATAAAGTTCGCCGTTCAGGAAATTCGATTCTAACTTTCCTTTGACGTTTAATCTCTAGTTTACAAAAGCTTCCAGAATGTACTTTTGTTTTGTTGTTTTAAAATATATAGATAAAATAGAAGATTTTTGTATTGATATTCCGTCTTATAATTATAATTTAAAAATATATTTTTTTATGATATAACTGTTAATATAATAGTAAAATAATATTTATCTTTTATGTCTATTACTAATTATAATTCATAACTGTTATATCTCCTCTTTTATGTTCCATCCAACTTTTCATAAAGCACTTAATGTTTCATATCCAGTATTTAAACTTTTAAAATAATTATAGTATACTAGCGGCCCGCCCGCGGCTTCGCCTGCGTGAACTACGTTATTATTAATTTCTGTCTCCATGAGTACCTACGTCCTATAAGTGACGTCCATGCAAAATTTGAGGCTCCTAGCATTTGTAGTAACGAAGTTTCATACAAACTTGCAACCCCAAAAACAACCCCTTAGAAGTCGAATATTGCAAATTCCCGTCTTAGCGGAACAGAATTTTATTATATTTATAGATAAGAAATTTAAACCTATCTACTATTGAGGCTAATTAATTATCTAGATAATAAAGTAATTGGCGTGTAATTGATACAGTTGGGACAGACTATACAGCAAATTTACTCTTACTATAATTAATTAAATTAAAATCCTGGTCTTTGAAACATTAAATCCTATATTCTAACGACAATGAGAAACTTCTATAAAAATCTAGGGCAGGAGGGATCAATAGCGTTAGTTAATTGTGACGTTAGTATATTATCTCATTTTAACAGAATATCTAGTTAATACACGCACGTACTCTACATAATTTACCTACGAGTATAAGTCAACAAATTTCCAAGGATACACGTATTTTATATTAATTTCCTTTTACATAAATATATAAAAAAATATTTTTATGCAAAAATAAAATTATTTTATAACTATTACCTGTACCTAGCTTACATTCCATAGAAATGCTATATGATAGTCAGAGTCAATTTCAGCACATGAGCTTTTCAGACGTTCACATGTCAACTCCCGACAACGTAGCGACCTTGTCCTATAATTCAATACAGGCCCGCCCTTACCTTACATTGGTAGACGTTTATTGTTAAGAATTTTATAAGTGACAGCTTCTTTTATGTTCCCAAAGTTTCATGTTCCACAGTGACAGGTAACAGAGACGCCAAGGTCTTATTATAAGAGAAATAATGGTTTAATTTTTCATATTCAATATGTATATTTAACCTTAGCTAATATGCTTAAAGTATATAAAAATATTATAGTAAACTTCAATATAAATAATTTCAAATATCTCCAAAAAAACATAAATATGTAATAGGAACCAAGTTCAATATTGTATGATGCATTGTATTCTACGTCATTGACAATACTGTTGGGGAATATGAGCGCCAAGTTCTGTGTTCTCTCATAATGTAATTAAAACTGAAGTATAAGTACTTATATTTATATTATTATTAAATATATACAAGTAAGAGAACCTTGAAAACTCATTAAAATCGTCTTTTATCATGTATGTAATAAAATCAAAAACTAGTGGCTATATCTTTTTATTAAAGTTCAGATAGGAATTGACAAATGAAAAAGTAGAGAGTAGCTTTATGCCACTAAAAGCTTTGCACAATAAGCGATTTAGAATCCTTTGTGAATTAAGTGGAATTGAACGCCAATATTCATCAAAGGCAAATATTCATCGTACAATACAAATAAGATACAAATCATTGAAATGTACTATTTTCTATTTCAACCTGCATGAAATAAGACTTATTACTATATAAATTAAATCTTTTATCTTTAAGTCTATAA